>BOPP01000091.1:2580140-2612422 GCA_017312745.1 Gryllus bimaculatus
CATACATAACTCTTGGTTATTTCCTAACTGTGGGTGCCCTCGACGATGCGATAAGGTTTTTTTATATTATTTTTTTATTAATAATTAAATTATTACGGAATATATTAAGGTCAGAGACTGATCCTTAATATGATTATTCGATGAAGGTTATATATTGAGGCCCATTTTCTGTATTTTATGGTGGTCTAAATCTGTCTTTAGGAAGCGTGAGTTGAGCGAAGTCGGTTCACTGTCGCAAGCGTTAAAAATGGAGGCTGGGAAGATGAGGAGTATGTGAAAAAATCTTCGGACAGTTTGGTAATGTGTTCTTTTATTGTCCGAAATTTGCAGTTCGTTGATTTGCTTCTGTTCAAATAAACCATGCGCTAATTATAGTCTTAGCGCTTTTATTTTTGTATAGTTGCAAAACAGGTTAATATAGATTTGCTGCATTCCCCAATAGGCATGCCATAAAATTCATAAGATGTCTCGAATTATAGACTTGTAAATTATCATCCGTAATCTATTTAAGGGAGGATTTTTGTTAATAGTGCGCTAAAGTTGGGAAAAGTATTGGCTTGTGTTTTTGTTCGTGTTGTGTAAATGTTGTTTCCAGTTTAACTTATATCAAGTTGATTTCCGACTTAAAAAAAATATTTGGCTGCTGTATTATTTGCAGCCCACGGAAATTCGTTGTTCAAAATTAAACTGCGAGTGTGGGATGTCTCTAGGTTGAAAATTTTCGCCTGTGTTTTATATGGATTCATTGTTAATTCTCCAATTTTTTTGCCCATTATTAATATGTCAAGTCGTCTTGTAAGTTATCCTAGCTGTCATAATGCCCATGTGGAAAAAAGTGCAGTTCGTCAGCGTAAAGTGCTATTTGCGAACTATTTACGTGTGGATTAATCGGATATATAAAATTTGAATAATACGGCATAAATGGACCCTTGGGGCAGCCCTGCTGAAATCTGGCGTAAAGGATGATATCGCATCATTAATTTTGACTTGGAACTTTTCTTTGCGTGAGAAAAAACTTTAATAATTGGAATAAGTAGTCTGCAGTGCCTATTGTCTTAATTTTTTAGAGAGGCCTTGATGCCATATTTTTCAAAACGCTTGGTGATGTCAGATATTTGCGATAGTGTGCTTGTTTGCATGGAATTCCTTGCACTATATATTCGTAAGCCGTAATATTTGATTTTGTGAGTGGTTAGTCGGAAATCCAAATTGCGTTTCTGGATTACATGTGTGTGGTCATGAATTTTATTAATCGTTTTAGTATCAGTTTCTCTAATAGTTTCGACAATGACGATAGACTTATTGTCTATAGTTTGCTGATCTGTTGATTCTTTTCTGCTTGTCGGTAAGGGTAGCACGTTTGCAATTTCCAATCGTTCGGAAAATAACCATTCTGAGTGCTGCGTTAAATTATTTGCTGTAAGCCTGCTATCGAATGTTATTATTCTTTTAGAACTTTATTAGAAAATAAAGTCGCATATTCCTGCTGATTTCTTAGTTTATTTTTATCTTGTTTTTAATATTCTTGATGGATATTACTTATATTGACTGGACTGTATATAGTGTTCTGATTAAATTCCTCCAATCTTGTTTATTTAAAGTGATCGTTTTCGACTGGGTTTTGTGAACGACTTTCAACGGTAGGTCACTCAAAAATGTTTTTCTCATAATCCAGACATTTGCCACTTGTAAACCGAGTTCTTAATTGTGGAAATTCTTGTTTTTGTCTTTTTATTCTATGTATGGAGACCACATATGCCTTAGATGAACGGCGGTGAATTTCTTTTAGAAAAGGTCTGAAAGCTCTATGCATATCTAGTTGTTCTAGTTTAGTTTAACAGTCTCGTCAGTTGTTAATTTCTTTAAGGCTGCGTCGTTCTGTTCATTTGCCAATAGCGTCTTAAATTGTGTTTACTTTTAATTAGGTTTTATTGATTTTTATTGGAACTTGTTGCTTGTATATTGTTTTGTTATTTGAGATATGGTTAGAATTTGTGAGGATCCTTATGTTGCGGAAAATAATCGTTTTACCTCATATCTAAGTCTTTCGGATGAATGTTTTGCGGCACTGTTTGTAGTTAATTTTTAAAAAATTTCTCTGAATTTAAAAACAGTTAATTTTACCCTTTGCTGTTATAATAAGATGAATAGATAGAAGATGAAATGATATGATTTATGGATTGTGATCCGAGTCGAGGTCAGGAATCACTTTTGCCGTATAGCGAAAATCAATATTTTTGTATGAGATATCTAATAAGTCAGGAATTATATTAGTTTGAAGTAATGGTCGTTTCTTATTGGGCCATAATACTTAAATTGAGAGTGAGCTAGATTTAGTAAATTTTGCCCTTGAGGAGGTTGTGTTCATCCCCAACCCAGTGTTTGCTATTTAAAAGTTCACCTATTAGCATGATATTATCGTGTATTTCCAAAATTTCAGTATATATTTTTCTAGGGAATAAGCTTATTTGGAGGTTTATACGACCGATAAATGGTTGTGTCTTTGTTAATTATTTTGGTTGTTATTGCGGATGGTTTCTAGTCGTGCTCGTTAGACTATTAATTAACCGTATGTTTTATTATCTTTGTGCACTAGTATGTCCACTCCTCTGCGGTCCGTCCGCTGAGAGACCGTCCCGTGGCGATAGATACTTAAAACCTGGTATTGAGAACTTGATTTTTGAGGTAAACAGTGAGTTTCTGAAATACAAGCCTATTTTTATGTTTGTGGCTGCTATAAAGTGTCGTAATGATTTCTTGCCTTTTTATCCGTTCGCGTTCCAGTTGAGAATGTTTGCTTCTGGATTTTATTTACGTCCATTATCCAGCTGATTGTATTAATATTTGTATTGTGGAATGAGTGCCATTTATTAACTTGGTGCATGATTGATTATTACCTCACCTTGGTGTAGAGGGAGGATTGGAGTTCGATAACGGGGGGGCTTGCTGTTAAGTCTTTGAGGATTTGAAAAACCAGGATTTATGGACTCTGCGTTGGGTGTTGTGTGGATGATTTTGAGGATGGTTTTCGGCAAGTTTTTACTCTCGTGGCAAGTTCTCTGTTATTTTAAAAAGCCTGTCGTCTCTGATATATACCGCTCTGTTTGCATTTTTAGGCAGTTTCTGATTTAAACTTCACACCCTTTCCAATGCTGTGTGTCTCTTTTTTACAAAATTAACGCATCTCGGACTTTTCTGTTTTAGATTCCGTGCATTTCTGATAAGTGGTACCTAACATCTTAAACGCATCTCGGAGCGCGCCCCACAGTTAGCTGAGTCTGATCAAATCTGTTGCAGTTTTACACTGAATTGTAATTTTGCGTTAGGATCTAGAAATTACCCTAATAACACTATATAAAAATCTATCTAATGCCTTAGAATGCCTCCTTCCCTTATATCTGTCCTCTAAATCTACGCACATGTGTTAATGTTTCTAGTCTTTTCCAGTGAAGGCGAGTTACGTGATTACGCTATTTTTTAACTAGTTCTTGAAAATTTCTATTTTCACTATATAGTGTAGTGAATATCTGTTAATAATGATTTAGAAATGTTTTATGCTGGTCACGAAACGGCTCATTTTTGTTAAAATCTGTGACCAGATGACACTTCCTATGGTTTTTAGAACACTGGTCACTTCACGAGCACTCGCAACTCACTGAGTGCTCAGCTTGACGCCGACTGAGTTCATTATTTCTGAAAAAAGATCTTAGGGAATTTGACATAATATCCTTGAACAAACATACTTTTTTTTTCATTTATTGAAGTTTTCTTCTACGCTACAAAGCACGAGTCATCTCCCTCATGCACCGCCCCGAAAAAATCGAAAGTTCCTCTTTGATAATGATTCACTCTAGCTTCATTCTACTTGAATGTCCTCTATCAAAGAGGTGCAAGTAATTGAATGAATGACGACAAAGCCCTTAGTTAATTCCTCTGCGACCTAAAGATCATTGAAACAGGTGCGTTCCATTCTAGTGCTGCGCAGTTTGCAAGAGTCGTAGAGTGGCACGTGATCTTCTGAGCATCTGTGCTACGCAAAACATCTTTTCCTGCACGCGAAGCCACATACGGCGGTCGTCTCTAAAATAAACGGCAATTGAAATTCAAATGCTTCTAAACGCTTCATTTAGGTTTTAATTTATGACATCTACTTTCAATTATTCTCCGTTACTTTCTCTTAAACGTAGTGTAGGGAAAGTTATGTAATGCTGCAGAAAAATTTGTCCATATTTTGACAGAATAACACGTGTTCTTAGTCCATATAGAAGACTTTCATTGTACTTGAGTAATATTATTTTCTCACTTACGTATTATGATCAAAATAGATGTTTTTGGAGATCTCTGAGAACGAGAAGATGGTGTTCCAAAAGATCTGACTGTATGTTTTAAAGAATATAAGAAGACAGTTTTCAGGTTTTAAATAGACTGCTTCTGATATACGATTCCGTAGCATTGGAAAATGCTTCTTACCTCTTAACGCTCGACTTCAAACCTAAGCCTATCACCGTATTCACCGTATCAAACATAATATTGACTTAAAAATGTATTTAAATCTAAAAGAAGAAACACATACAAATATCACACTAAAAATTATTATTTTAATATAAAATGAAATGATTCGCAAATAATTATAATATTAGTTGAATTTGTTTGGATTGGAAATTTAGGTTTACTTTGGTAGGCAGGGCAGGGCGAGGCAGTATCATTTTTTCCTAGTATCATCATGTAGTATGGACATGCATTGTGTAGCGAATGCATCTAGTATGGACATAGAGCACAACTACTCTATGCTCATTGAAGAACCTGTTCTGAGAAAACTTCAAGAGAGACACCCCAGAACGTTCGTACCCAGAGAGGTGAAGTCGCTACAGGGAACGAAACGGCGGGCGCGGGCGAGTGTAATATAATGAAGCACTTGAAATGAGAAGTTGCAAACACCTCGGGGTAGGATGTCTGGAAATATGCAATGTTCATCTTATATTTCAAGATGAAAGATAATTACCCAAACCATACAAGTTATTATATTTTAAAATTATTTTACACAAAAATATTTTTATTTTAAAATGTATTAAAGTAGAACATATTTATTAAGGTAGGCTTTGTTCACTTTGCCAACCCCTCCACAGAACATGACTAATCTGTGTGCAATGATCCGACACCGATTGTAGTGAAATCTGCAGAAAAAACGTCCTATAAGAATACTTTCTTCCTTTTACTGCATTTCGTTAGCATAATTATTCTATTCTAATATTTTAAATGTTTCCCAAAAGGTGATCCTCGCTAATGCTTCAAAATGCCGCACGTTGGATTGTAATGTGTGAATTCATTTCTTTCAAAATAGGCATCCGAACGGCATGAAATTTACATCCCAACGTTTCTACTAATACGATATATTGCCTCTGACCAATTTTGGAAGGCAATTAAATCATTCACTGCACATGCTTATTTTCATATTAATTTTTATTACAAATAATGCTTCATTTAACAAGTTTGACATTGTCAAATAATGACAAATTTATTATTATTATTATTATTATTATTATTATTATTATTATTATTATTATTATTATTATTATTTGTAATAAAAAATTAATATGAAAGAAAGTATATGAAGTGACTGATTTAATTGTCTTTGAAAAGTGATCAAAGACAACACACTGTATCAAGAAAATTAACAGACAAATATAAAATATAAGTTTTCTAATACTGTGTCTAATACTATATTTTGTTCGTGAGCTACAGGCTCTGTGTTTTGTTGATCCGCTTAAATTAAGCCAATATGACACGAACTCGCATGTCGTCCACTAGATCTCGGAAAAAGGCCGGCCATCCTCAAGGAGCATCTCCTAATTCCCTCTAGTATCTCTCGTGGCGCCTTTTCCCAAAGTACCGTGCCACCGCCAACCCTCGCAGAAGAAGCAGGTCGCCTTCCGAGAACGTTTAACGGCCGAGCGACTCCGGCGGGCACGCGTCAGCGCCTGCAAGAGCCGAAGAGATCGTAAATGTTTACGACAGAATTAAGAAGGGGCCTAATGGCTGTCAAGACTGCTTCATCGAGCTTTAATACGCGGCCGCTGGGCAAATTGGGCCGCAGTCCTGCAGCAGAGACGTCGGGGAGCCGTCTGGGCAGGGTTGCTGCACGGCGCCTGCGTTTTTCACCGCTTCTCTTGCTCATCGCGTTCGTTCGTAAATGGAAGGTACGATGATTGTCATTTACCGTTTATAATATCGTCCGTGGACGAGGGTGAGTGAAAGAATATTTGGGTTTTCCGGACTCGTCAGCTACTTTGGTTATTACCCTCTAGTGTAGTGAATGTTTTAGCCGGCAGGTGGCAGTGAACCTCGCCCGCTGGAACGTGATATCCGACGCCGACCTACATATTGGTTAGGGAGTTTCCCCGTCCTGGTATCTCCCCTTTCGAGCCACCACCGGGATAATCTCTAAGATTCCGACTGGTCTCCCAATATGTGTGGTAATGTAATTTATGTATGTGTGTGTGTGTCTGTGTATGGGAGAGAAAGGGACAGTGACGATGGAGGAAAGATCGCGCGTGTTCGTGACTCCTTTGACTCCAAGATAGCGCTCCGTCATTCACATCGTACTGATCGGAGAAACCACGGGAAAACAATCAATCAGAGACGCGGGCCGCTAAAATTCTCCTCTAGACGGTCTCTGATTCGACCTGGCTGTCTAGTCAGTGTCTAAAAACCGCCACTGTCGGGTCTCGAACTCGAAGGCCTTTTGGTCAGAGACACTTCAGTGGTAACAGTTGTTGAGCTCGGCTATCTCAGTCTGTGGGGTTTTAATACAATTGCAAATTCTTGTGATAAAGAACATACCTGTCATATGTACTCTGGCCAGAATACGAAACTCTGTTTCGTAGCAAAATATTGAATCTGAAATTAAAAACATTTTTTCATAAAATTTATATTTTGTATCTTTAAAAAGATTTGAACATAAAAATATAGTTAGTTGCATAATAAGCCACTTTTGGACTAAAAGAAAACCCATTTATTTTGAAGTAAATGAATAATTAAAGCAAATTATAATTTTTGTTGATGATTCAAATAGGTGTATACATTCATTTTTAAGTGACAAATGTCGTAAATGCCGAAGTAAAATTTGTTAAAACACCAATAAACCAATTTCTCTTCGTTTTTCTATTTAAAAAGAAATCAAATATTTGTTTAGATAGTGTGTTACTATTCATTCTAGAGATATAGTCATAGAAACTTCTCTTTCTCATTGTATCTATGTATTTTTCAATTTTTTGTATAAATCCTTATTAGAAATTAACTTAATTTCATTATTTTGTATTTAAAGCTTAGTATTTTCCTTAGTATTTTTATTTCTTTCTTTCCTGAACAATCAAGTAATCCTCTGTTATTTAGGGCTAGTGTTTCAGCGGCATATAGTGCCTTTGGTTTTATAACCTTTTTATAATGTTTGGTTTTTGAATACCATGACAGTGATTTTTTGTTATATGTATCTTCAGTTAAGTGAAATGCTACTTCAATTGTTTGTGTCCTATCTTCAATTCTATACTACCACACAAGCCGGGAGACTGGCCAAGTACTTACAGCTTCATCCCGGCTGGGGAGGTGCCCCGCTGGTGGGGGGTTCCTGGTAAGTGAAAACCCGGGAAGCCGACGGTGGGTCGGAGCCGAATCTTGCCATCCTGCGAGGGAAGACCCTACCCTTCACGAGCAAAAACATGCACCACACTTACGGGACTAATTTTTTTTTTGTTACATTACGCGCCCGGAATCACTAACAGTCAATCAATCACTCAAACGTGCAACTAATCTTCGTAATAGCTTTATTAATTGAACCATTTGTTCATTGATTCATTCACCTGATGAGTCCAGGCAACATAGTTGCAACGCCAAGCTCATGATTCTGCCGCTGCGAAGTTTACGAACCAAGCGAAGGCGCGTGCGGGCGGCGCTTGCAGGATGTATTTTTCGGCAACGTATATTCCTACGTAGAATTTTATTTTTTACCCAGCCCGTTTGGCGGCTTCTCAAAGGCCAAGGCGGCGAAGTCCAAGGACATGGTACGCAGAAAGGCGAAACGTACTTCCGTTGACAGTATATGTTGTGGCACGCGTCAACAGACCCTACAAAAACGAGGCGGTTGCTGTTCGGACCCGTCCTGTAGATTTTTGTGAAAACGTCTGCGATGAAATCATAACAAATATTTAGGTTCATTATTTAATTTATCATCCTCATTAACAACCTCAAAATAATGAAGATTTTGGTTATTGTGATTCTGTATCTGTAATGTGATTTTTATATTGAAGATCTGTGATTGTTGACAACCTTGTAATATAATAAACGTTATAATCTGTGTATAATTTTGAGATGTACCAATGTGAAAAAATAACTAATGATGTTATTGTCAATAATAATTATAAGAATATGTGAATATAAATCCATACGTTCATTTCATGACCACTGTTATCATTCTATGAATTACATAGTTAGAGATATTTTCTAAGAGAGTGCAAGACCCGCTCTTTATTTCCCAGAGCAAAACATTCTCTTTTCTTGAAAGGTAAATGAGTGAGAGTATTGTTGTTTCCGGGACCGGCAGATAGTCAAGTTATTAGTTCCGTAAATGTAGTGCTTGTTATGGTCCGTGATATGGGGTGGTTCCTCCCCCCTAAAACGTGCAATCCAGCTCGGCCCTTCACATTGGCTTGTGGGGCTTTCTCACTTTATGTACAGCCTCTGGAACAGTACCAGTTCTATGCTCCTCATTGGTCTTCCGACATGTGTAAGAAACTTTAAGTGTGCGCGTATGTAAGGCGAGAGGAGAAGACAAGGAGGAGGAAAGGAAGATCATGCGCGGTCCCTGGACCATTTGTTAGGGTACTGCTCCAGCATTCGCCTGGTACTGATAAAAAATACAGAAAGCTACCTATCATGGCCGCTACAATTGTCTCCCAGACAACGGTTGAATTCGACCCGGTTATCTACCCAGCGTCTAAAAACTCCGACACTCTCAGAACTCTAACCCTAGCAACTCCCCCCCAATGACTCTGCAAATGCAATGGTGTTGCTGCAGAGCCATTGCAGAGGGTGATGCGTAAACGAGTTGTTTCTACTGAAATAATCTTCTCATCACTTTGTATCTCTAAGTACTTAATATGAATCTCTTGTTACAATGTTTGGATTCTTAAACCTCCGGAAATTGACGTGGCCTGTTTTGATATCAGGTTGATAAGAACAGAATTGACACAGTTGAGATGAATTGTTGCCATGTCCCTCTTTGATAGAAAACAGATGGAAATCGTAAAAGCTATTTGCCACGGCCAAAGCGGAAATATGGTCGGGAGGGGAGATTGTTCTCATAACGTAGAGAGGGAACTGGGAAGTATGAATTTGCCAGGTGAACACTCACAATGGAAGACAATTCCCTAACTAACCCAGGCCTGAAAAATCGTTATTAAATTATAATCAGTATTCGTACATTGAGACAATTTAAATTTATCATGGCGGCAATTTCAAAGAATTTTGAGTGAGAGTGCGAATTATAAGGCAACTAGATTTCATGCTTGATTAAGAAAGTTTCATAACTTCTAGCTGAAGCTAAGATGAGTGTCTTTTATCCACTGCAATACGTGTTATACTGGCTTTCTTGATTGGTTGAATCATAGATCTTCAGTGCCACTTTCTCTTCCTATGATGTGGAGCGAGAAACGAGTCCAAATAATTATTCAGTTGATAGTTAATTTTTACGGGATCGATGGTCCACAGTGATCAATTTCCCAGCCCTACTCATCCTGCATCATATTCCTTTCAATGAAAAGACATAGCTCTTGAACCTCAATCCTTCACAAGTACCGAATTCAGAATTTATACCAAACGTTCAACATAAACAACTCACTGTCACGCATAAAGAATCAAATGATCTAATGAGAAATTTAGAGACTCCGAAAGTCAAGACAAAATTGTTAGTCGTGGAGCTTAGTGGCTATCTCTCAGACGATACAAAAATGTAAATTTTTCGCGGCCATCAGAAGCCGCACGAGAAATATTTCTCAATGGAAGAATGTATTGTGTTATGCCGTGTTGCATTAGACGTGTTTGAAGTGATGAATTTTATACACGTATCTGAAAATAAAGGCTTTGCATTGACCCCACTAACTTACGTCGCGAAGAAGCGTTACTCTAAAATGGCAATTACCTTCCATTTCTGTTGATTATGGAGCGCCTACAAAAGTGTCATATACCAATCTAATCCACTTCTTATTTTAATGAAAAATAACAGATATAAATGACAAAGTGTACTTAAAAGAAAGCTAACTTAAAAGAAATTGCTATATTACTGAACTACATTAATGCTAGTATTTACTTGGCTGTCCGGGTGACGCCGCGTCCATGGCGAAGGTGCCGACGTTTCGGTCACCATTTTGCGACCTTCCTCAGGGCGTAATGCCGTTGGCATTACGGTCGGTTACAGGGGGTAATGCCAATCGCATTACGCCCTGAGGAAAGTCACAGAATGGCGACCGAAACGTCGGCACCTTCGCCATGGACGCGGTGTCACCCGAACAGCCAAGTAAATACTGACTCCGGCCGCGGAAGCCTACGCTCTTACATCAATGCTTCTTTAAACACTGTTGTTTCCTCTACGAATGGGACAGTCACAACCACCTAATGTCACAAAAAAGAATGGCTATTAAAACAGGTAATATAATCTTGGAAATGTAATATGCTACACTAGCCTTTGGTGGATTCGGAGATATTATTACTTTCTCCTCTCCATATAAAACTTTGTCTAATTAAAAAGTTGGATCAAAATGTATAATCTTTTTTATAATGTCTATTTACAAAATTTCCCCGAATAATTTCTGCAAAGATGAAATAAGAAGCTTTTGTGAGTCCATAGGCTCGCCTTATTTTTAATCGTGCATCCTTTGAGGATATATTTAATGATAATCTGAAGAGCCATGACAAGCGTTCTGAAAAGTCGTAAACAATTTCTTGGGAAATAAAAGGGCATACAATTATGAGGAATATGGAATGTCCTTACTCACGTCTTAACACAGAATGGAATGCAATGTATCTCTCAAATTATACTTTTTCAATTCTCATCTGCACCTATTCCTAAAACGTGTGAGATTTTGAAGAATATAATTACTTGAATTACTTAATAATTTGAACAATTAATTCAGCATAATTTAATATGCTGAACATTTTCATTAAAAAATGTCGAGTCTTCAAAATATTTCTCTGAGAATATCCTTGCTGACTATTGTGCCACCAGACACTCTCCTTAACTAGAAAAATCGAGGACAGCAAATTGTCAATGGGATTAGTTCAGATAAGAATTTATATAGTATGCATGTAAAATAATATTTTTTATAAACGTAATTATTGCAAGACCTTAAGAAAATTGGTAAACTGGCAATTTCGTTTATTATTAATGTCTATGGCGCAAGAATAAATACTCAGAGGTTTCATCTGAGTCTCAAACTAAAAGTTAAAATTTTCTGCTCGGTATTATACTACAACTGTGGACTTGTTATTAAAATCATTCACTACTCGATTAACTGATACATTTCATTTGGATTTCCATCATTTTCTGAATACTCAGTAAAGCTTTCGCAGAACAAAGTATCAATGTGAAGGTCATTGATAAAAACGCCAGTTCTTTTTGTTATCGGACCAACACGCCTCCCCTTTCACGATAAATGATAACCGAGTGCGTAAACGTCTGAGAGGCCGCTCGTGATGTATTTACTCGGCCAGTCAGTGTAACAGTTGCTACACAAAATTTCCACAAACAACACGGCGGCATGAATCCAATTTTAAGTGACACGTGGGCTCCAGAAAGATCCATAAAGATTTACGCAATGACTCTGATGAACCATATATTCCCATCGCTCTGAACTATGTGTTCACACTGAGCTTATTGTCGGTTCACAATATAAGTGAAACTTTTAAAAAAATGTGTTTTTACATTGGGAAAGGTGTAACCTTTAGTGGAAACGTTTATTTCGCAGTCAAACACAGTTAGATCTTCTCTAAATTATGTATATCGGTTTGTCAAATATATTGGTAGACGTTTTAATATAACAAATTGACCATTCTCTAAATACACTTCTTTACTTAAATTATGAATATCAATTTTCGTGTGACTTTTCGTGAGCTCCGTCACTAAGACTTCGTGCTGCAGGACTTCTCTTTATTCTGAGTTCATACAGCAGTAATTTGTTGTGATAGATTTCAATAATTAACACTTTGCAACTTCGATCTGGACATTGATTTCACTGTACAAACAAGTTATGTTAAAGAGAATCCGAAAGTTCTTAATAATTACATGGGGTCCGGCTGGCTTTAAGCTCCGAAGAGAAATTGAGCCGCTCATGAGCAGCGGCTCGGGCGAGAGTGTGATAATAAAAAGGCAGCCTCTTACGTCCCTGGAGTCCGGCACTCACTGAATACACGACGCCTCGTCAATACCTCTCACGCCACCGAAAGAGAAATATTTAGATCTGGAACGCATCCAAAAAATTCTCCGATCTCTCGAATATTTTAATCTTTTGACTGCTTCGATATTCTTGCGGCGTTCATCCTGTTGTGTCCTTTTTTTTCGCTTAAGATCCAACGATTAATTTGAACCATTAATTTCATTACGCTTCTATTGAGAATTTGAGTGATGGGAAAATGGCTATCACCGTAATGTGACGTACAAAATAGGTAAATAACACTGTATTAGATTTGTTCCAAGACATTATACGAGTCGTGATAATTTGTTTTTTGGCTAGTTACTTCGAAAACAATTGTGCGAACAATTACTTGTCACTGTGCATGAAAGACGTCTCGTGAGACTTTTTGGAGAGACGAAAGAAGCGTCTGGCGAGCGTCGGAGGGAATCCCCTAGGTGAGCTTACGTGACATCATAGGTCTCGACTCAGTGTGAATTACTCTTTATCCTTCCTCCTGAACCTCGCGACAGACAAGTCCAAAAATGACAGTAACTGCATTCTCGACACTCTGACAAATCTAATTACTTTTTATTGCCTTACATTAATTTGATTCGTGGTAAAAACAAATACCCTGATTTCGATAGGTCAGTATTTGCTATTCCTTTGTCGGTGGGAGGAATCTGCTTCAAATCATTGTGTGAGAATCATCAAAATTGCGATAGGCAGGTTCAACTGACGTAGTCGTTTAGAAAATTAGGCATCGACTACTCGTGGTGACCACATCTGGCGAACTACGTGTTCCTTAGGAATTCCGGTTTGGACCAAAATGTTATGCACCAGGGAGCTAGGGACCTAGGGAGCTAGGGAGGACATTCATGGATGTAATTGCAGTGTCTCCAAATGGGAGGTCCCAACGGTGGCAGGATTTTAGTAACTAGCCACGTAGCTAGGTCGCACTCGGCTGAGAATTCTAGCGGCAGCCTGCTCTAATGTGTAGGTTTTCGCGATTTCTCCAATCAACACCAGGCGAATGCCGGAGCAGCACCCTAACAAAAGCGCCATGGGCTGCGCACGATCTTCCTCTTCTTCCTCTTCCTTGTATCGTATTATAGCCACAGCCTGCTCTAATGTGTAGTTTTTCGCGATTTCTCCAACCAACACCAGGCGAATGTCGGAGCAGCACCCTAAGAAAAGCGCCATTTGCTGCGCACGATCTTTCCTTCCTCTTCCTTGTATCGTATACCCCTTACATTTACATGCACTACACTACCACACATGTCAGGAGACCAATCGGGATCTTCGAGCTTGTCCTGGCTGGGACTTGGACGAATCGGCGCTAATGGGAGAAATCTGAACGGTGTCGCTCCCACGCTTGTTTAATATCTGGACTCTTTGGCCCGACGAGGAGGTCTGCGCCGGATCTCATCAGCCAGTGGGGGAAGATCGCTGCCACCTCACGCCATAAAATTTTCCCTACACTTACGGGAGTAATGAGCGGCGCCGTTGACGCTCCCGGAAACACTAATCAATCACTCAATAAATCGATCTTCACTGTACTTTTACAATCACGAAAATTAAAAATGTATTAATATAGAACATTTAACAAATGATTACTATCTAGTAATTAATAAGTGTTTATTACTCAAGAGAATTATTTCCCTAATTTCGGGACCTAACCTCTTCTTAAATTTCTTGTTATTCAATCAGTATTTATTATTAAAATTAATAAATATTGTAGTTGATTTATAAGAAACAGTCAATATATAATAGTACATCGCGTTTTTTTAAAAAAAAGTATCGAAAATCCTGCCGCTGTTTGGACTAGAACCCTAGGACTTCCGGCCAGAAGCACTGCACCCCCCTCCATGAATCTTGAAGGTCACTAATGTAGTTATAAAATCATAGATGATTAAAAACCTCGATGGTTTTGGGACGATGTTTTATTAACATCGATGCTCGAATTATGAGCCTGGGTGTTTTTCAGTCGATTTCGCCCGCGTCCTCGTGATAGCCCTCGCGTCGGAAGCGCCCGGCCAGTCACGTGTGGCTGCTATCTTGCGCGCGCGAGGCTGCGCCCGCGGTGGTGGCGAGGTCGGAGGGCCAGAGGAAGGAAGGAGGGCCGCCCTGGAGAACAATGAAGCTTCCTCGCCCACCGCCGACTCCTGCCCGGCCGGCCGCGGCCGCAGGCTCCATTCCGTCGCTTCTATTCCTCTTCCCTCCCCCCCCCCTCCCCGACCCCAGGCGCCACTCCGCCGCTGACAGGACCGAATTAAAGCTGACGCTCGTACTCCTTTCGCTGTTTCAAAACAAACGCAGTCTCGCGCTAGATAAACTACGGTTAGCACCCCTGTGTCTCTCTTTCCTTTCTTCTTTTCCTTCGCGAATGCTTTCTCTTAATCTTGTATTCCTTATTTTTTGTTTTCCCGGTTTGTCTCGCCTGTTCTTAGAAATTTTCTTGTTGGGTTTTTCTTCGTTCCCGAGAATATCGGTTGTGACTAACGACTTTAATCTGCTTCTCTTTCCTCTTGCTTCTTCTTGTGCGGATTTTTTTGTGACGACTTTCGTTAGCAATAATTTCGTTTGCGATCTCTTCAAGCACTATTTCGCAGTATTCTTAAACTCCTTTGTCTCGTTAAGTCCTATTATGACATTAAAGATGCCATCCGCGTCGTATGTCGCAAATTTTATTCTTTCTAACACAAAATATATTTTACATTGTTTCTTCGTTTCAGAAAGTTTTTCTTACGATGAAAATATACTAATACGCAATAGTAGAGTTCAACTTCAACGAACGTTGAAATTTTATTTTATTGCCTTTTTTTGCCAATTTTGTGATGCGGAGGGAAAGTTAAAATGTGATGAGGTGTAACTTTCACTGGGCAGACAGATTGTTCTCTAGAGATGGTCCGGATTAAAGCGACTTTTTAATCCTTTTTCACGACGGTTTTCGTTGCTCGAAAGCGATACATCATTTAAATGAAACATAGAACTCGGCGACATTTTCTAGGTGAGAATGAGAACGCAAATGTATTGCCCCTAAGAATTATGACGGCACGCTAGCAAGTTATCCACGTTTTTCAAATAATAATAATAATAATAATAATAATAATAATAATAATAATAATAATAATAATAATAATACATTTTTCTTTCTATATTATCTAACTTATGAGATTACTGGGTTCTCATAAAATTTAGGAGTCCAACCCAGTAAACTTGAACCTGAATATTTTTGCATTAGATTACAAAAATAAGTATCTTATATTTTGAACAATTAGTAGTTCATAGGTTCTGTAATAGTGTGGTACACGTACCCCTTTGACTCTTGGTGTCTCCAAAGACAATTTCTATTTACCTCAATAATAATGAAAATACAAAGTAAAAGTCTTATTTAGCGATCAAGTCCACGCACCAGATCAAAAGAAATAAAACCAAACACCCAGAACTCACTTGAAGTGCGCATCCAGTGTGCACTGCGAGGCGAAACACGGGAACGCTTTCGTCGCGATTGTCGTCCGCCATTTCATTCCGCCATCACTTCGAAAATTTTCCGCGCCCTCCGCCGCCGTCGCTTTGTTTCGAGGGCCTCTCGCGCGACTTGTACCCTCCCCCACCTCCCGCGCCGTGCTCTTCCCCCGGCGCGCGCCAATCCATGGAAATCGCGCCCCCGCGCCTGGGCAGCCAGCTCGTCGTCGTCGTCGTCGTTCTGAAAGGTCTGCGCTGCTATTCTCGAAGGAGGTGGCAGAGGGGAGATAACAATGGCGGGGGTAATTGGGATGAATTTGCGGCGGAGAGAACTCCAGAATTAGCTGCCGGGGTAGCGATATCTGTGGTGGAAGCCGGGTGCGGGAGGTGGCGGTGAGAGTTGAGAATGGGGGAGGTGGAGGTGATGACGAAAAGAATGGGCGGCTTCGAATGCTCGGGGCAACGGATTGGGCTTGGGGTCGTGGTTTTGGACAGGAAGGAGGGAAGAGGATCAGGAGGTGAAGGCGGAGGGGAGGGGAGGCTGCTAAAGCTGGAGGAGAATGGCGGCGACGAGAAGGATGAGGTCGTTGAGGACAAACGCCAATGGAGTGGCCGGGCGATATTGCATTTGGAGCGAAGGGGAGGGAGGGAAGGATTCAAGGGACTGGTCTGGGGGCTGCCTTTTCACCTCTCCTTCAGCTTAGAAACTTTTTAAAACGCAAACCTCATTTATTTTATATTAACATCAAGTATTTATGAACGATTGCAATAAATGTAAAGTCCAAAACTTTATTAATACATTGATGCTGTTCTAATATGTTACTAAAGTAAATAAATATAATACTGTAATATGTATAATACTGTAAAACGTACATTATGCACATAAGAAAATATAATATAACTGAAATTATTAAGTAATATTAAATTAGTTAGTTAAATGAAGTGATTAAAAAAATTAATAAATTCTTCAATTTTTTCATAACTAATGGAAGTAACCGGGCACGTATATTGAGAAGGGGAATGCATTATATCTATAATAAAAAATGGAAATAATTGTATTTACATCCCCACAATAATTCACCCCGCTTTCGCCTGACCCCCCCTCTCCGCTTCGCCCGTCATCCCCACGGCCAGTACCATGATGAGTGGTGCCAGATGAGTTCGAAATAAAAACCGGATAACTTTTTAATTTTTTTATTAGCTCATAAAAATGCCTGAAAATGAAAAAAATATTACAGTCAATTTTTTTATATACCTAATATTTAATGCCACTGCTTTTAATAAAGGTGTATTACTTGAGAAGATATATTTAAATCCAGTGCAACTATAGATAGTATTCACCAAAACGTACAATTCACATTTTATAGTGTTTAGGCGAGACAATTTCTTTCGTCAGTCCATATATTTCCCGTGACGCTAAACATTTGTTACACAAATGCATGCAGATATTACACGAAATTTCTTGAAAACCGGACATATTTTGTCCGTCTTCCAGGAATTCTCTTGACCAGGCAGACACGAAGAAAACCGGACTGTTGGGTAGAACACCGGACATCTGGAAACCATAAACATAATCCTCGCCGTTTGTCTCTGAAGCGACTCTCCCCGCCAGAACTAGTCTCCAACTTCGACCTTTAATTACTTGAAACCTAATAGCGTACCGTAATGAATAAAAGAAAAAAAATTTTTTGGTTTTCAGAAAATTGTGATTCACTTCAACCGATTTCGAGACATTCGATCCTTTTCAAGGCATTTGAGAAAAACAACGTGCGCGCACTTTAATTTTGCTTAGATTGGTGGGACAGGGGATTGCGGTAGTATAATTTGAAACCACATTTTTGTTTGAAGGCCAAGAATGAGAAATTTCAATATGATGCGACTAGAAGGAGTTTTGAAGCACCTGATTGCGCAGCACTACTCGCATTGATAAACTCCTATCTTGAAAAGGTAGGCGCAAAACAAGCAAAAAATAATTATTTTGAAAATATAAAAATGAGTATGGCCTTTTAGAACTTCAGACTTTCAAGCACAGGTAAAACAAGTCTTGCAAATATTGTTTTAGTACTTTCAGAGACTAGCGCGTTCAAAGCCAGCACGTCTTATCTCTTTATAGATAAAGAATACATAATTTTATATTCATAATACAAATGTTAATTTAAAATAAACGCAAATGCGTTTGCCATAAAAATGTAGCAGTCCTTAAGCAGTTTCTGGTTTCGCGCCTGAGAAACAAACTTGCGTTGAAGAGTGAGCCGGGATCGGAAAAGAACTCGATGGGGGGAGAGAAGATGACGGAGAAAGAACTACATTATGTAAAGGGATTAACTTTATTTTCATCCCCGCGACACCTCATCCCCTCCTGCCCGCCAGCATTGCCCTTCCGTCCACGGGAACGAACACCGTTGAGGGCACGCGGCAACGAGCAGAGTTGGCCAAAAGACGTGGGCTGTGTAGGAAATGGAAGCGTCGTTAGAGACGGAGGGGAGGGGGGAGGTGACGGAGGTGAGGAACCCTGAACAGGAATTGGTGGTCACAGAAAAGGCGGTTAAAGTGACTTGCCAAGAAGTTGCTCGTCTACTGCTTTACTTTGCGGTGTGACGTAGACAATGTTTTCAGTGGTGCGACTTAAAATATTGGACATCTCGAAAGCGGGAAGCGGTCAAATGGCAATATTGACTACAAGAGCAAATGATGTGGTTGGTCGTTATTTATTTACTTACATGGGTTTGGAGGCCGTTTATCTACAAAGGTCATTGTGACCCAAGAGTGTTTATATACACAAGGCTTAACTTAGCCTTTGGTCTACAATGTGAAACGCCGGAACATGTACTACAACGTCGGGTCTTATTGACCAAACTCACAATTTTTTTTGTGAAATTTGTCAAGTTTATCACCCCAAGAAATATTTTTTTCCAAAATCTATTATTTTCATCATTTTAATGAACGATACATTCTCATTTTCTCCAAATAAATGCCCACCACTGCCCTGACACGCATGCGCGTTTTTCGCGGCTTCGGGTCATCGTACCAGTACGTTGTAAAACGAAGATCAATTCCCCCCCCCCCGGCGTTGTCTTATTCCGCCCTGCTCACTGCCATCCCCCCTCAGTCCTCGGGAACCAACTCCGTGGAGGGCAAGCGGCAACGAACCGAGTTAGCCGGACGCCGTGTGCTCCATAGGAAATGGAAGCCCCTTAGAGAATGAGGGGGCGTGGCTGACGGAGTGAGGGGCGGGGCGCAAGAATTGGTAGTCGCAAGAGGGTAGCACGAGTGGTTGCGTTGCGATGATATCGTCAACTGTATCAGTGGTGCAACTTGAGAGATGGGTAACTCGAAAGCTTGAAACGGACAAACCGCATCGTCATTTGCCAGGAAATCTTCCAGTTTTGGACAGGTCAGTTGACAGTGAACGCCGAGGACAGCCAGTTGTCACCGTGGAAATGTACAACAGAGGGCAGAAAACAGTTGTGTGTTTCTTCGATCGTGTACTAGTAATGTGTGCGTTTGAGTTTCATTTTATGTTCGTCATCAACAAGAGCAAATGAGGTGGTTGGCCATTATTTACTTATTTATTTATTTACTAGGGATTAGAGGAAGTTCACCTACCCAGGTCACTGAAACCAAGAACGATGATCTACATGATCAATAGAAGACACGATAGTGAGTTGGTAGATGATCAGAGGTAGAGAACACGAAGTAACGTCGAGAAAACCTGCCGAGAACTTGCTGAGCTCACCACACCTTTCTCATGGATTGGCCGGGAATCGAACCCGGACCTCAGCGGTGGAACGTGTGAAGACACGAGTCCCCTTTTGTAGTTGGTCGTGAAGGAACGTATGAGTGTGCATTGAGCCTCCGCGTATGAGAACATATTGTAACGAGGAGAATGGAGCTCTTTCTAGGGTTTCGGAGCAAGGGATCGGCGGATAGTGGCTGAGGTCGAGGATGGCGAGGGGGGGGGGCGACTTTTCTGGGACATCTGCCAATCTAGCGATTTAGTTGGAATGCTTTTATGAAAAGCAGTGTAGGGGCTCTTGGGAGGGCAGCATGTTGGGAATCGGAGGGATCGAGGACAAAAGACGAAGCGTCTATCATCACCTTCGAAGATGGTGTCGGCGGAGGGGCAGATTTCGCGGAAAGTTGGGGAGGGCAGAGAAAGACGGGTTAAGACGCGGTAAAATGGGAGAATGAGAGAAATATATAGATGAGTAGAAAGAGAAAAAAGGGCGGCACACAGAGGCAAAGGGCAGGGTAGTAGAGTGTGGGAAAGGCGGAGAGGATGAGGAAAGACAGGAGAGAGACGGGTTACTCAGGAGGGAGTGAAAGTTGGGGGAGAGTAAAAGAGAGAGGGATAAGATAACAGAGTGCGGCAGAGCGGGAAAAGACGGGAGACCGCAAGGAAGATCGAGTAGGACGTAGCCGGATGGGTAGAACGGGTATAAAAGGAAGTGTGCAGAGGGGAAGAACGGGTAAAGGTTGGGGAGGAAGGAACGGCGGGGAAGATCGGAAAGACGAGGGAGAGTGGAGCAGGCGGGAGAGGAGAGAGACAGAGATTTACGAACAAGCGACAATCGCGACTCGCGTCGATCGATGGCTCGCTCTCGCTTCGGAGGCCGCGGCCTCGCGTCCCCCACCTCCCCCACCCTCTCGCGCTCTCCACCCTCCACGCTCCCCGCCTCTCGGCGCCCTCTCCGCCCGTCTCCGCGCTCTTCCGCCCGCTCTCGCGCCCCTCTCTCGCCCTCTGTCCGCCTCTCCCCCTCTCCGCCCTTTCTCTCGACTCTCCGCGACCCTCTCCGACCCTCTCCGAGCTCTCGCGAACCTCCCCTCTCTTCGCCTCTTCCACCTTCCCGAATCACTCTCTCCGCCCGCCTTCTCGCCCGTCCCCACCCTCACAGCACTACGAGCCCCTCCCGACCCTGCGCTGAAGTTGCTCTAAAGCGCCGTTTACACGATGGCAGCTACCTGGTGGACATGCGGCAGGACAGCGACCGGCCTGTAAACACCTGAAGACAGCGCAGAAAACAGTTCCTACGGCTGAGGACTTTCCTATCTCATTTGCCAAGGGCTTTTTCACTATTGCGTCAGGCCAATATAAAGTAGATGCCGAGGACAGTCAGTTATCAGTGTGGAAACGCACAGAATAGATCAGATGACACTTCTATGTGTATCGTGTGCTGTTAATGCGTGGTACTTCGTCGTTTTATTTTCATTGCGTGTTTGGTTTCCAAAAATTATTGCAAACGAATAAGTTGAATTAACACATTTTTACCGCAATTCTTACACTCTTGCCGTCTTAGGTGGCTCAGGTCGTCAATTGATGTCACTGCAGTGTCTATGACTTGGAGGTTCTGGATTCGAATCCCGACGATCGAAGGATTTTCGGGACTGGCTACATAGCTAGGTCGAGTTCACCCCCTATCTGGAGGAGAAGTCTAGCGATCGACTGCCGAGATGAGAACTCAGTGGCAGAAAGTGCGACTTCCGGAGTAAGAATAGTTGTCCTTCCGTCTGAATATTGCCACTTCCTGATCTCCTGATTCCGTATCCCATTTTCACAAGGTAAGGCCACGCTTCACACGAACACGGGCATCAGAACTACATCTGCTGTATCCAAAATCCATTAGGAACTCTGAAAAGTGTTCATAGAAAGGAATGTACGTTATTGACGCTGTGTTCACATTAATGTTTATGTTGTCTGGGTTTTTGCTGTGACGTGCACTTCTTGTGAAGAGTTTCTTTCGGGAAACATATTTTTGTCTTGAACAATGATTGCGGAGACGCAAATTTGTTGCAGTTACAGATCTATTTCATTAACTTTTGTTTAAGTAGATAAAATGTTCAAATTTTCAAATAAATAAATTTGTATTTGTAATAAATTGATACGGCTAAGGTCTTGATATTCACGTCGTTTTTGCCCACTCTTGATTGTATTTACTCCGAAAACAAATAGTCAACATCGTCTTTATCTTAGGGCCACCCAAAAAGAAGTTGACAAACATTGCCTCGTAATATACCCACATAATGTCTTGTGAAATGCTTACATCTTCATTTTCATTTTGGAATTTTAAAGGAATAACTCTCCTGAGAACAAAAAATCCGATAATCAAAAGATCTCCCATACAACGAACTGTTGCCTTATGAAGCTCAATGCCATTAGAAAATTATAAGCCAACTCCTTCGAAATTATTTGGCAACTATGAGCCACAAAGGCAAGATAAATTAAAAATAACTTTTTATATCTGACAATATGCATGACAATATGATTTAGTGTATCACATTTTTAGTTTTTGACAAAAGAACTTGACAGTTAGCCACATGTTAAGATACTTTTAATTCAACTAGCGGCGGTACGAAATTCTGTACATTAATCCTACTCTTTCAGCAAATAACAACTTTAGTCACTTTCAGTTTTCCCATAATGCAATGTGCAGATCTTTCGTATTTCATCTTTCCTTAAAAAACGTATTACAATAACGAAATCTGGTTTGGAGCTAAGTTTTCAGATTTCACTTTCAACCTTTATGTGTCGTACAATTTACGAACTACTAATATCGTGATCTTAAATACAAAATAAAACGTACATGAAAACTACTCGTAAAGTATAAGATTGGATCGTTAAAAAGAACATATTCGTGTTTCCGAGCTATCCGTACTTCCATATTCGCAGCCCTTCTTCCGTACCATGACGAAAAGTGTATCAAACTGCACGTGGAGTCACATCATCAACCTTGCTAGAGTTATTGGCACTTCGCCCAACTCATTTTTACGTCCAACTTTCACCTCGAATGCTTGGCGCGATGCGAGTGGAAGAGATATTTTACAAAGTTAATGTGCACGCTTGTTCGGTTTGTTGTTATTTGGGAGTGAGGCTGTACATAATTTGTTGGCACATTCTAGCACGTACTATATCCCACTGAAAAATTATTAACAGCATCGTCCTCACTACAAGGACACGTAGAATATAAACAAGTTATTAAAGATCTTTATTAGTAAGCGCGCATCACGCATAAATATGAATTAAAATGTCAGGTTTAGAATACCACTATTAATCAGCGACGAGTAGAATACTTCGGAAACAAGAAATATAAATAAACAGTATACCTCTCATTACTAACTAGGAAAATGATTGTCTTCATTCCTTTTTATTTTATTTTAGAAATGGTGTTCATTTTGAAGAAAATGCACTGCAAAGTTTTTACAGAATTCTATAAATGAACAGGGGCGACCAGAAGGAGGGACAGCTGGGGGCAACATGCCTCAGACCCGACTTCATTGAGGACCCAAATTTCCCTTCACTCAAAATAAATTTAAAAAATGTATTCATCTCTAATCCAAATTTGCGGCTGTAAGTTATTTCTGTTGCATGAAGAAATGAATTCTGTTTATGAATTAGGGGGATGAATTTTTTTGTTTAAAATGAGGAGCCCCAATGGATCAAACTAGGTTCCTGGTTTCCTCTGGGCGCCCCTAGATACGAAGGTCGGACATTATTTATAGATTTTAAATGGTTAGTAAAGCTAGTATATTGGCTCTCCGTATGCCAGATAGTGTCTGTAACGTCTAATATTATGTTTTTAACGTAGCATGGCGCGTTCGGCGGGTACTTTCGTGTTGTTTTTTATTTGTGCTAAGAACATTATAAAAAACAATTTTAAACACAATACAGCTGCCCGCTCTTCTATCCTCTGGCAGAGACTTGAATGAAAAAGTATCAATAGAAGTAGATGTTTAAATAATTAAGTTTCATTAACTTTCAAAAAAATGAAAGTTAACTATTATTAATCTTAAAAATTAGGTCCTAAGGATTCAGTAATTCACGAAAGGCGGTATAGTAATTCTCAGATTTCACCAGCGCTGCTTTAAAACTTCCTAAAACACGTTTCTAGAATTCTTCCAGGATATTCTAGATGATCCGGCTAAAATAAGTTTCAATCAATTCGTCTAATCGAGAGCAATCGAATGTGTTATTGATCACCTTTTAAAATGCCTTAAAAATGCACCAAAACGCATTTTATTTCCGTAAAAAAACCCTTTTTTCGATTATTATCTTAATATTTCCTCTAAAAAGGCGAGAAAGATGGTAAGTTCCCCAAAATTAAAAATTCTTTCAATTTTTTATAATTAATTTGAATCTTAAATTAAACCGAACGTTCTTATTTTGATAGCAACAAGCACTTGAAGCAAAAACGCGCTGTGTTTTCGGACATAAAATATCTACATAGGAGCCTCTTTACCACCGTCCTCTGTTAATGGTCGGCGATATCTTCAGCTCGTAAACTAATGAAGTTATTTCTTCTCAGCTCGTTCTTTTGGCAAGGTGCTACTCCCAATCGTATGATGTCCTTAAGTTGTGCTCCCTCGCAGTTTCCTTCTGGAATCTTAGGATTTCTTTTTCATAAATGAAAACGGAAGAAAACATTGAGAACATATTGTGCAACCGCTCGTAATTCTTGTAGCGTGCACTGTATGTTGTTTAATAAAAATACATTAAAACCAAGTATTAAGTTTAACAGACGTAACATAAATGAAGAGATTCCATTATACCCCATATTTTTTACAGAGTTCTTTCATTTATCTTCAGGGTGCAAAATAAATCACATAATTTTGAAGGTAAAGATTAAACATTAATTTATTCAAAAAAATAATGTGGTTCATTCATTCATTCCTTGAAAACCATCCAAACTACCTGGCGGTAAACCTACTGGACAACAGCGAGGACACAAGACGACTGGCAAGACATACTCCTTTAGAACTCGTGTACAGATTCAGTTGAGTTGCCACTGGGCAACATCACTGTCCCAATAATAAACTGTGTTTTTGTGTATGTACATATGTTCTAACATTCACCGAAAGTTATGTATAACTAATTGTGAATAAAGCAGAAGTTAATAAAAAAATATTCATTCATTCATTCTATTAATTCATTTTATTACCTTGTATTTTATTCTATTTTGAAGTCTTAACTCACGTCTAATACTCTCTGGCAACTGTGGAATACGTGCACTACGGTATATTCTTTACATCGACAGAAATGACAGCGAGTCTTTTGCGTGTCAGATAGCAAGGCCTTAACAGTTATCGATTCTTCTTTTCTGTTAGAGACGAGGTTATTCGACTATTGGAAAAAGTTCCAAGGATCCTGATAAGCTGTCGTAGACATTCCACGGTGAAGCAATGTAATATTTTGTACAAAATGTATTATGTTGCCTTCATAGTCAGAAATAAAACTTTTATGAGTTGAACATAGGTACATTTTATCAAGAGTATTTTAAATAAAACATTACGTTTACTTTTCTAATCTATTATATCCTAATAAGTGGCATAAATACATGTATTCTCTTCTGTATTGTAAATAATTATTTTGAAACCTGGACTGGATATATACACTAAAATAACTAACACAAAATAACTGGATATATACCCTTCACATTCTATCGATGCGTAAGTTCACATATGGAAACTATACAAACTGTGGCTCGTATCCCTGCTCTGGTGGTACTCCAAGTGAAGGAATCGACTCACTGATGCGAGAGTGTGAGAACGACCACAGGAACGGACTCGCGAACTGAATCGTCTTATCGTCCACGGTGGAAGAGTATCTCCGAGAGTAATACATTAAGAACACAGCTGACGCTTCGCTAGGCGTATCAGATTTAATGACGAGGCTCTAGTCTTCAGACCACGCGACGGACATACGCCAACCTTTTGTACAGACCTGCACACCTCGAGAGCCGCGCGATAGCCACTCGAATGCAAATGCGAAGAAATTTGACGGGTGGGGATGAGGCAAATTGTAGGAGGGGGACCTCAATTAAAATTCGCAATTCGAACCATATCGCGTAAATTGAAAGAGCAATCGCGAGAATATGACGGTCACGTACAATTTAAGTAATATTGCCTTTTTGTGTCATACTGGTAATTTTTGTTGTCGATATATGACATTGGGAAATATGAAACTACAACGAATTATACATATTTTATTTTGACACCAAATATTATAATTGCTTGTCTGGCTGATGATGTAATTCGCTTTGCTACGATGTAATTATAAATGTTTTGCTAAAACCAAAATTATGATACTGAATTGTTTTTGTTTGATGATGACAGTAAATAATGTATTTTTCATTAATTATGTTTAATTGAATTACACGGTTCTCTCAAAGCTAAAAAACATTATTCTTCAAAAATATTATGATTATTCTCTGCTCTAATTTCTGACAAGAGTACATTATATATTTCTAATATCAAATCAAAGAAAACACTTCATTCATCATTTACGACATCGTATAAAATATGAATCCCTTTGCATTCTATTTAACAAGATCCATGCTAATCTCATGATTGTCCGTAACATATCATCAGAGAGGTTTACTTGTTAATATCTTCAGATTCGTAATGGGGGAAAATAATCACATATACATGCGCCACTAAACATTACCCTCGTTGCAATTGTCTATATTTCATTTTTATGTTTAACTTAAAGTGAGTGATAGCTCTCATACGTTTCTTCATATTGCTATCATTTGGAGATTATAACATTCTCGGAGAACAATCAATTTTCAAATTGTAAATTTTTGTTAGTAAGAATTAAATAATAAAGTTTTAAAAGAGACCACTGCTTTAAAGTATTGCTTAAGAGTCACAAAGATCATCGTCTAAAAAAAATTACATATAGTGGTGGATACAAAGGTAGATATACAGCAGTGTACAGAAGAACGCCGAGTTATGGTTACTGTAACTTCTAATATGGAACATAACTCATTTTAATAAATGGAAAAATAATTTTACATTAGACGCCGCGGCATTCAATCTACGTGGCGCGTCGTGCTACGTCAGTCTTCTCCCCTCGCAAAGCTTCTTACCCCCAACTAGTAGCACTTTCGGCGCTGTCGTGGGCAGTCGGTTGGCTCGTAAGTGCAGAATGCCCACTGGTGCAAACGTCCTGCAGGTCTATTTTGTTCTAGGCAAAGCATCGTTTTTAATGCAGTTTTGACAAATTACGTAAAGTTTTATTTCGTAAAATAAATCCCACTATACGTAAAACTCTCACATTTTAATAGCTATAATTCACACTATTTTTCAAAAAGCGAGATAACTCTCCTCCGCAAATTTTCAATCTTATTACCTTACTGTTTCTACTACCTACATCCAGAAATCCAACATCTCCACAATTATTTTAAAACCAAACATACATTCATCGATTTTTTTTCTCTTGCTTTCTTTTTGTACACATTATTTTTTTTTGAAGTAAGTTTAGACCTGTCTCTTTACTGAAACAAACATCCAAAATTAAAAATTCCCATGACCAGAAGTTAAACACGAGGTTCAATCACGCACAGTGAAACTCCGGAATGCCTTCTCTACCGTAGGTTCCTGACTGTCGTTCTTTGCTTTCACTCTCCTGTCTCGCGTAATCGGGAGTCGAAATGTAGATGGGGCAGATTAAGAGATATGAAACGGAAATGTAACATGGTATAAAGGCTTAGTCAACATCATCATCAGCAGCACAATAACTTTAGATTCTCGGTTTCCCGATTGAGTGAATCATTACTGCAAAATACAATAAAAAAGTGATTGTCGCAGTTAAATGCCCGTGTGAACCACATACCTAAGTTGTCGTACAGCTGTGTTTCGCGCTTCTGAAGCCACGACCGGTTCTTGAAA
The DNA here is from genome assembly GCA_017312745.1 of Gryllus bimaculatus. Classification (NCBI taxonomy): domain Eukaryota; kingdom Metazoa; phylum Arthropoda; class Insecta; order Orthoptera; family Gryllidae; genus Gryllus; species Gryllus bimaculatus. The sequence continues at coordinate 2,607,710 of BOPP01000091.1, forward strand.
CCAGTCCCTTCATAATGTTCTCTCGAAGACAGAGCGACGCCAATCCCGGAACGACAATCTAACCGCACCTCGTCGGGAGGTGTGCCGGCTCCCGAATTCCTGTCGAAGGAAATATGTCCCGGCGGCCACAACTACAGGATCATAGTCATTATCCTGGCTTCAGAAGCGCTATTCAGGCGGAGCACGTGGTCGCGAGGGCCGATAGCCGATACGTCCCTCCCCGCTCGTTATCTGCATCGGAGGCTGGGGCAGCAGGCCGAGGCTTCGGTGCGCAGACCTAGGACCGGACTGCAGAAGCTGCACGTCAGAAAATTGAAGGAACGACCGCCGTATCGGTCTCTACGAACAAATTGATTCCTGCTATGTAGTACCGGGTTCCTAGGAGGAGGAGGACTCCTCGATTCCACACATTGCCGCTTCAAGGGGTAGGGTTGACCTTTCTGATTCCGGCGGCACTTACTCGATTTCATAACGGGATTCCGATATCGGATGTACAAGCTCAATTCGTCTTGTCTTTTTCTTGAAACGTCCTGCTGGAAACGTCCAATGTGACAGCGAAGCTTAAGGGCAACAGCAATCTGAAGAAAGTAGACTGCCTCTAAATAGGACACGTATTGCTAATTTCACAAATTTTATTTACTGATTTAAAAAATGTATTTAATGTACTGCTTTCTACTGGTAAAATAAAAAATACACAGCTTCAAATAGTGCATAAACATTTTTTTTATTTCAAGAAACTTAACTTGTGCTAAGCATATTCTAACTTTGCTGAGCATGTTTCTATCACTTGCTACCGCAACTTGCAATGAAAATCGCGCCTGAAGGCTGGCTATATTACTCCACGTATTTGCTATATACTACCCTACCTGTACGTCGCTGGCCGGAGGTGCTAGACTAGCCCCGAAGAAGACCTCGTTCGAAGCATTGATATCAGTCCTCGTCAGGGCAACACCCGGACTGCCAAGAGTCTTCACATGACTCACCCCGGAGGCCTGCGATTGCACAAATACTTGACTTTTTCAGTCAAAATTGAAACTGTTTAACGGCCGGAGAATGCCTAATTTTACTTCAATTTGTACACGTATTAGAAATTTGTAATTAAGACGTCTTTCTTTCGTCCTCCTAGAGACACTTGGACAAAAGATTTACTTCTCAGAGTGATAGTAACCGAGGTCGTAAAGGGCTTAGGTGCAGATCGGAAGAATTACGGATCGTGTCCAGCAATTGCAAAATGGTTTTTATCATCTAGTTTCACTTATTCGAAAATTGTAAAACAAGCAGAGGAGAAACGTTCGTGGAAAATAAGAAGATTGGGTTACAAGTCATTGCAACTATTTTTTTCTAAAAGAAATGTTATCGACTCACAAAATTGTATTTGTCGCGTTGAAGAAATTCTGTTCTGATGTGTGTTCACTGCAGCGTAGGGCTATATAAGTGTTTCCATTAGCACCGAGAGCAAGTTGAAATCAGTGGTACGAACACTACCGTTTGAAATGAATGTAACCCGTGTCGAGCAGCGCTCATACTCCAAGACAGCCGTCCTCCGTGGGGAAAATGCCCGAGAATAGTCACAGGGAATTGGTTAAAGCTGCTGGAAATAAAGCCCTTCCATACTGGACAGTCGTGAGATAGAGTTTCTGCGAGGTCGCTTACCAACCACTCAGCAACGCAATCCACGACCTTTGAGTGTGCGAAACAAAGTGTCACGTGTAGTAACCGAGCATCTGCCTAATCAGTTCTTTATCCATAGAACGGGAATGTAACGCTTTTGGAATGTTATAATCCCATATATGTTATAATGTTTTGGAACATGAAACCAGTACTGTCATATTAAATACCTTAATAAATATGAGAAACTCAATTTTGGTGTGTCGTTCAATGTCCATGCACTCTGTCCATACCTTGTCCTTTTAGGTGTATATTTCACATTTTCCGACCATGCTCCTATTTTCGCAAAAAAAAGTTGCTATGGCGTACGTCCCAACCATCGCAGATACATGTGATTTTCTAGCCAATGCATATTTTTGCCTCGCTTTCATGAAGCCACGAGCTGCTAGTGGGTGGGCGGGCGGCTGCCGGGCGCAGGGCTTCCAGAGGCCCTTTGCAGGCAGAGCATCACATAACGGCTGGGCCCAGAACTGCGCGGCCGCGGAATCGAAGCGACCGGCGTACCTCCGCACGGCGCCTTCGTGATTCTCCGAAGCGAGAGGAAGACGATGTGATTATTCGCTACCTAGGAATTCATTTGATTACGATTTCCGTGAAGCTATGTAAGGATTCAGAAAGACAAAACTCTCGATGTACGCCAAATGTTCTCATGTGTGCTTTTTGTTCGTCTGTTAAGTTCTGAATTTCCGAATATCACAAAAAATATATTTTCCTATAAACACGATAAAAAGCGTTTAGGAAAATTCCGCTATTTGTTTGATTTTTGGAAGTTATGTAATGAACGTAAAAGTACGTGAACTTACCAAGACATCAGTGTGTTACATCCTTGTTTTCGAATTTCACTTATACTTTGTCATGAACTTTATGTTCATAAAACTAAGGTTTGTACTTATCATGGTCAAGTCTCTCCTCAAAACTAAGTTTCCCTATGGTCGCTCTTTAAAGTTTGTATGTAAAACAGCTACGTTGCTTTTTCGTACTCCTAATTTCCGTCACAATATTTGATCTTAAAATTGTTATTCTACGATAAAAAATAATTAATCGCAAATATTGTTAGGACAGTCAGATCATCCATCTCGCGGGGTTATCCATGTCTTCTGTTTTCTTGACAACTGAGCAATTTCGTTTCCAGGCAGCTTCACATATCAGCATGGTTGGCTTAAAGTGAATTGTATTTTGGAAGATAAATTTTACTTCAACACAATGACAACCTAAAACAAGCCACTTTCTCTTCTTCCAAATACGTAGTCTTAGTCTATCGGACGCCCGACGTTCAAATTCGCACGTGTGAAAAACCCGTTCCACAAGGTCATTTTTATTCATAGTTCTTCTGGTCATAAAATTCAGCGTTCTTATGCATTGAACTGTAAATTGAAGTAATTAATGTGGTGAGATATAAAACTTGCCACATTAATGTCATAACATCATGTGGTGTGATATCAAAACATATAATGTTCTGATATTGTCTCGAAGCGTGCTGTCTTTTAAAAACTAAATAATCTAATAAAATGAACATAGATGCTGTTCAAGTGTTTGATCTTCAGCGCTTTTTGCGGCGGCGAAAGGTAATATTTTCATCACGACTACGCACCGAAAACAAAAAGAACCGTGTAAAACGCTTGATCTCGTACCTGCAGTTTCGACACCCTTTTCCATCCATGGTGTGTTCAGAAAAATTATGAAAAAAATGATCGTTAACAAACCGACTTTAGACAGGCGTTGGCCTTACAAGCCTCATCTTTGCGTTAGTAAGCTTCTCGCCGACTCGTAAATGTGCGAGAGACGCTTTTCAAATTTTCTGCTCAGCTAACTTGAACCAGCTAGCTTAAGTGTAAAACTTCTTGAATCACCGCCCATTTTACACACATTATACAGCTGTTTGTCAAAATGTACTCGCGGGTGAAGGACATTTGCCAATAATCGTACACATCCTTCAATCCACTTCGTTCCATTCCTTTCATTCCATCTCAAGAAATGGATGACTTTGCGTTATGAGCCAACAAAACGGCGCAAACGAGGGAGCTGACTTCCTCAACAATAACTAGTGGGATTGCGCGTCATATTAAAACTTTGTCTTCAAAGTTTTCAAACAAATAATTTTAAATTAAAATATTTTGAATCCTGAATACTGCCAATATTATAAATTATATAATTGTATCCTCTTAGTAGAAGAACGAGCCGTCGAGTTACGTCAGCAAAAAATGTTTAGTTGCGTTTGACTCATAAAATCCGAGTGAAGTCGGTACGAAGTGAACTGGGCGTTGAACGACCCTAAGACAAGTCTGCAATGGAGTGAAAGCAGGCATTGGGATGCGTGTGTCACTGCTGGAAATCCGGTGTTCTTATCGAAGCGGACACCTGACCGTTCGTAGGTAATTCGTGACTCTGACAGTTCGTAGACACGCGTCCTTTTGAAGTAGGAACCTGGAGCAATCTGTCAATGAGGCAAGGAAATACAAAACCTTTGTTTACTTCAGGATCATTGAGCAAAGAAGAAGATTAAAAACTTATTCAGGCGGGACCCTTGTTATCTTAACAGTGTCAAGCCCATGTCTACGACCGCATGCATGAGGCAATTCCCCTCGCAAAATGCACACGCCAAAGTTGTCGTCTGGTACTCTACTACACTTCGATTAAAACATGTACCGTTTAAGCTCCGGATTGGATGACAGCGTCACAGCTGACCAAGTGTCACCGGACGTCATGTTTTAATCGAAGTATGTGCGGAAAAGAAGCCGGAAGACGCGACAGCGCGAAATGGGGGGGACCTCTAAAATAACCTTGAAATAAAAATAACTTTACACTCTTAAAATGTATTGCCACTGGAATAGTTAGATTTTACGTAGGTATTTTTTGGTATGGTCCCCAAAGAGTCCGCGCCCCCTGTCTACTCAAAGCCGCGCTTTCGCGTTCTTGGCTTCGCGACGGCTCCTCGTTGGGCCGCAGCCCGCACGAGGCGCGCGCGCGCGCTTGCGAATTGGGCTGCGAGGGCTCCGAAGGCCCACGCCGCGCCGCCCCGGCCCTTCCGCTTTCGACACGCCCCCG
>BOPP01000091.1:2622656-2684074 GCA_017312745.1 Gryllus bimaculatus
CCCAGTCGTCTCAAATTCAAGCCATTTCTTGCATTGGCTCTCAGGCTTCAATTATTCAGACATTATTAACTATCTTAATAATGCTCTAAAACGCAACTGAGAAGTTACATAAAGCCTCCTATAAACAAATTTCGCCTTATAGACAAAAAATTCTTAGAGCAGAAATTTAAGTCAAATTTTTAGTAAAAAGAAATATCATTCACTATGTCTGTCCTTTATTTTGATGAGAAAGATGTAAACTCCTTAGTATTTCCTACGGTGCAAAGTTTTTGATAAACGTTTTATTTAAATAAATCCGAAAATATAAGTAATATTCATTCATCTGTGTGTCTTGGTTCTTGGCGCGACAGCTCACGAACGGGCCAGGGCCTACTAGCAGTGTCCCTGCCTCGCAATCTTGGGTTAAGGGAGTACATGTAGTAAGCACGAGAACTTCCTAGGCTGGATTCTGTTCTTCTAAACTTGATAAGTGAGTTTTCGCATCGTCACACATATACTGGGACATTGAATGGAAAACGCACACTTTAATCTTGCGTCACCGGGAATCGAACCCAGGGTCGCGCCATGGAAAGCGAGCACGCTGGCCAATGAGCTCAGAGACGCGTCAATTCTTATTCATACCCAGGCTATAATTATTCACAGTTCTCTTAAAAAATGTTTCCCTGTTCCGCGTTAAGCACAGTAGGCATGTAAAGGTCATTTTCAGAAATATAAATAGTTGCGTTCTCAAAACGTTTTGCCTGGTTTCGCCTGTTTCTTTCTTATAGAGGTCCGTCTTAGGTTTTGTGAAACTTTATTCAATTTTTTGTCGTTATTAAACATACCATTAACAACGGGAAAGCGCAAACGTGAGCAAAAAGCAGTCGAATTTGCAGTTGAGAATCGAGATTCAGACATTTCTAGTTGGGCAAATTTAATTGCAAAAAGGGGTTATTTGCAAAATTTGTCACAACGTAAGCTGTTAAATAGATCCACTTTGATCTGATTTTTTTATCATAACCTCTTCTGCACAATTTGGTCATTGGGGCTAGGACCGTTGTTCAGAAATACACTTTAATTAAATTATATTGAATATATTTTTCTATTATTGGCAACTTTTTACTTTCGACGCGTGTCTTATTTTTATAAATGTAATATAAATTATATATACACATTAAATGAGAAAATTTGATTCACTGACGTCCTCCGTTAATATTGACGCTCTCAGAACTGTTTCTTTGTATTCCTAGTGAACCTATTTCATGTAGGCACGTATACACTCATTTTCACATATCCACAAACCTTTTTCCTCATTTACACTCGTGTATTCACATAGACACAGTCACATGCATTCATACATGCGCATACCAGATATTCATATACACAGAAACTTATATAGTCACATATATATAAGACTCCGACATTCACAGACATTCACTCACACTCACAGACATTCACTCACTAGCACAGACATTCACTCACTAGCACTGACACTCACTCACTAGCACAGACACTCACTCACTAGCACAGACACTCACTCACTAGCACAGACACTCACTCACTAGCACAGACATTCACTCACTATCACAGACGCTCACCAGCACAGACACATGCTCACAGGCGACCACGTGGGCACACTCGCTACACGCATAAACCACGGCATTGCGGAGCGGCGCCCAAAGGAGCCAGTGCCGGTCCCATGAAAGAGCGGCGGGCCGTGGTGCAACGCACGCGGCGCGTAGAGGCAGGGAGGGGGGGTTGCATCAGGCGTCTCGGCCACCAGACGCGGGAGCGCGCGCCCGCCCGCCCACACGCCTCGCATTCCTCGGGCGACCGCCGCCGCACCCGCTCCGCTCCGCTCCGCCCCCTGCGCTTTACAGGGACGCCCTGCCTCCGCTCAGCCAGGTAAGCCCCGCGGAGCCCGGCCAGCAGGCACTCGCCAGGGCTCGGGCCCTGCTCACGAGTCATCTGTTCATCGGTGCATTCTACACGTACACAGCTTCCTCGGAAATGAATGTTTATCATGGCATGTAGGTAAAACAAATGTATAATTATTGGGGCATTTTTTGTCATTTTTCAGTTTTTACGTTATTTTTGGGACCTTTGCGTCATTTTTGACGTGTTTACGCATTTTGATTCGTTTTCGTGTTTTTTGTTAGGGAACGTTTCTTGTATTCACATTGGTACCCTCAAGCAACGTTTTTCAAGTCAAAGTTCACTACTGCAGTGGACTGTTTTCCGAACTCCCGATATTACAGATCATTGGTAATTTCCACGACGTTTCAATACTGACGGTTAGAAGATCGGAGATAAGGATTGCATTTTCTCCTAAAATAAAGACTTTATGTTTTTTTAAAATAGTAAAATGAATTGAATAATTACTTTTCAAACAAACGTTTGAAAATTTTTTAAAGTCACTTTTCTCTTATTCCAAGTAATTTTCCTCGACTTTCCTAGAAAATTTTCCTCGTTTCTAAAATTATTTTATAGATCATTTTTAAAGACTAAGTCATCAGAATACAGTCTTATTGATGGTTCAAATATCACACTTGCATTCATATACGTGGTCCACGTGAAAAGGATCGCGTATCAGACATTCGTATTTTTGAGTGAATTAATGAAATATATTAAGAAATATATATTTTACGACGAAAATCGTCATTAAGATGTGTTTACAAAATGACCCCTCACTATTGTGTATATCAGCGTTTATGTAATGTAAGTAAATTTGGTTTTTATTTTGTTGGTTTTTTAATCTTGTTTGTTTTATGGTCATATTTACATAGAGGTGAGCAATAATGTTACGGCGGCATATTTTATTCAGAGATGAAATAACGTTTGACGCACGAAAACTGCTTAATTTTCATGTATAAAGTCTGTGAACAATTTTGCACCCCTGCCCCTAAGACTGGTTCTTAATTCGACATTTTTGTAGCAAACGTTTCATTAAAATTGGTCAAGCATTTCATTGGTGGAACCAGATCGACCGAGGAATATCCAATTTGGAAAAAAACGCACGTATAGTTTAGGTGCTATTGTTGTTCACAGACGGACGAACGTTTTGAAAAGAACCACTTTTTCGCTATCAGGGGACACCAAAACGTGTATTTCCATTGAAATCTCGAAATCGATTTTTCTCAGCATTACATAACTTACCCTACACTACTTATGTTACTCCATATATACGTCCGTATAAGGGAATGAAAAAAATGAAGTTTTGAGATAATTTATTTTTTATTTTATGAGATTTCAATGAAGATATTACAGATTTAATATTTGATGGAAAGGGAGTAAGTACACTAACTGAATTCATATGAGTATTATTAACAATTATTATAAAATGTTATAAAACATGAGTTGGCAGCATTTTCAGACCCGAGGGTTACATAGTATAGTCAACCACTCGGTAGTTCGCGGACAACACATACGACCAGGGCACAAATAAAGAAGCACGCCAAAATCGTCATTTCACTTCAGATCCCAAGTAAAATGGCATGACCAAACTGGCATTATTGTTTCTCATAATACTACGTAGTTATGAAGTAAAGAGACTGTATAATAATACGTGCCAAAAATCTGCAATTTTTCGACAAAAAGCTTGCATTGTGGGGCCCTGGAATCGAAAAGAATGGATAAATCTTGTTCCTATTCGAAACAAATCATTATTTCCTCTAATGCTTTTATTTTGAATCTTTGTTTTGTGGGTCCTTGATATCGCACATTGGCAAACTGTTTCTCCGCCCATCTGCTACTTGTTCGTCTGCCGTCTGTCCCTCCATCTCTCCGTCCGACATTTATGTTGAACGCTCGGATGATTTATGTTCGTTCAAATGTTTTATGTCCATAATTGATATTAAGTTATCGATCTGACCGAACTCGAGGCCCTGCAGATATTATTATTTTGGGGGTTACTTCACATGATGCCTCAATAACATTTTCAAAATTTTCTTAGAAATCGATTCTTAAACAATGCCATGTACATTTTTTTGAAAAAAAAAACAAGTAGTCACATAAAACTGGTTCGAAGCAAAGACAATTTATTTTAAAGAAAATTAATCTAATTTTTTTATTTAATTTTTTCATGAGATCAAAGGACACTTAAAAGTAGCGGTCTCTTTTTTGTTGAATTCTCTGAATTTTTGAAATTTGCAAGTGTTACAAATAATAAGACAGAGCATATGCAGAGTTCAGTGAATAAATATGCTTAGAAAAATGTATGATTTTCATGGCAAACATTTCTTTAAAATAGTCTACCAGCCTTCAGGTATAAAGAATAAAACACTGTCTTTGACCCGGAAATAAACGCCTCCACTCATGTTAAACCGCACGGCTCGCTCGCAAAATGTCGATGTTTTATTTGAGCCACTTTCTTGTACACTGACAATACGTAGCCGAAGCATGATACATCTAGAATACGGGGACCAGGAAATATCAGATTAAATCAGACGTTTCAAATTTAGTATATCCGATTTACAATTAGTAATTTGACATTGATGGGTAAATTAGAAAATCTAGGGTTCACGCGTGCAGCAGACAACCATGCGTGGTTATGAGACTAGTATTGTTGGTTCTGAATTATAGTCAAAGTGTAAACAAATTTTTAGTAACTGAAAAGAAAGAACCGTTGGAGTGTACCAGATCCATGATTCTGAAACAAGTTTCCTTGTTACGGTATAATGGAGCTGGTATACTCCAACGGTTCTTTTTTTCGGTGAATTAAAAAAAACCATCGTCACGCAATGTCATTGGATGAACACTTCTCTGCGTTGCACACGGATGCTCCTATACCCTACCATGTTTTTGCGTTATATGGACTCCACGCAGCTGATACTTCGTTGGGAAGGATGCCTTGTCCAATCAAAGGTTTTGCATTTTGATCATGGGGCCGGGGCGCTTAGTGGTAGAAAAAAAATCGATACTGAGCCGTTGAGTTCATAATTGAATGTAGGCTTGCATCGTCATATTATCGTGTCGCAGGTTATCGTGTGTCTCATACACTGTTTGGCACTTTCAATCGGAATTATCTTTTTTGACTTTGAAATTCATACAATTTTAATTTGTTTATTTCCAAGAGACAGTCACTTGTACAACGTACGATGACGTAGCCGCCATTTTCCATTCCAGTCGATCATGTACATAGAAGTAGTAATGAGAGAATAAGACGATGTTACGCTACAAAAGTTCTCTATGAAGTATGTTTTTAAAATACTTCTAATAATATGAGCTATCTATTAAAAAAGCTATGAGCTATCTATTTAAAACTGATATGCTATACTTCAAAGAGGGGAGCCAGATATTTTCTTGTTACGCGAGGAGTGCCAGACATTTTCTTAATGTGCTATCCATGAACGAGGAGTGCCAGAAAAATCTTGGTATGTGTACACCGGCGCGGAGTGCGACTTTTTTATGAGCTGATAATTAGAATCGAGTTTTCACCTTGTGATTGTGGCATTGATTGTTTCTCATACTACCACTCGACATATGTACCATCATATTTCATAATCGCTTATTTTTCATAATCATTTAGCTCTCATGTCCACTTATCATCCATCAAATATACGCTGGAAGACAGAGGCAAACTACTAGGGGGAGGGCTTAAAGCCATTCCCCCTGGCATACGCTAAGAATTCATAACGCATCACCATGTTCATCAATAACTATGCCATGCGAAGACTGGGCTTCTTTCCACTCCGAATCGCGAATTCAGTACCGCCCCTACCGGGTCGCTAGTTGGGCGAAGGAAAAGAGGAGCTTATGAGCGCATGCGCCCTATGGAGTAATTTCCTAAACGTTTAGTTTCTTCACAAAATGAAGCTTTTAATCAAATAAACCCTTAAAATTGATAATTTAAACATTTAAAAAAAATAATCGATCCTTGTGAATTTTATATAATCTTTATTGCATTGAAATATCTATATCATCAAGTGCAAGAAAGTGATTTGTCTCTTTTATAACGGACAAATTATTTTGTGACGTAATGCAAAACTTAGGTACTGCTCTTTACATAGAATGTCATTAAAATATCATATTTATGTAGTCGTAACAACCAATTCTCCATCTTTTTCGGTACTTCGTAAGTTTTTGTCAGAATACAATTCGAATAATGGCCCTTCGATCCGTTTTGCAAGTGCTCTTTTGTCTAATATTAATCATAGTCTGCAAAATTTGAAGGTTCTTTTTATTATCTTGGCTCTTCCTTTAATAAATTTTAGATCGTAGCATTTGTAGTAACGAACTTCATACATTTTCAATAAACTGGCTTTGTAAAATCATAATTGCACTTTTGAGATAACGAAACAAAACAACGCAGAAATTGATTCCATGTTGAAGTCTTCAACCAGGAAAACAATCCCCATTTATGCTGGAACTTTACCGACCTTCGATTAAGTAATGGTTCGCTTCGATGCAGTAAATTCTCCTTTCGAAGAAATAGTCCTTCAGTGAAGCTCCGGATGCTAATACGTACATAAGAAAGGAACGTTTCTAAGGGACGCCACTTCGAGTTTATGCGATACTGCGACTCGGTTCCACGATGTTTCTGCTCGCGGCGCTCGTGGCGCTCGCGGTGGCGGGTCGCGGAAGCTCCGCGACGGCGGGGACGCCCCAACCAGGTGAGAACAGCTTTCGATCAGGAACACGCTCATTGATCCGTCATTTATTCTGCTACGGATGGCCCCCTCATTCGCATCAAACGGTATTCGTTTGTCTTTTCATTTTGACGGTTATGAATATTGTAATTTGATGAGAGCTACGTTTTCTCATAACTAAGTATTCCATGGTACAACGAATTTCATTATATAAATAATATATTTTCTTCAAATGAAATCCACACATTTTTTAGGGATTACTTCTTCATTTCCAGTCTTTTTTAAAAGCCGAGTAACGAAGAACAAATCTGAATAGACTTTGGGGAAAATATATTATGCGGAATATTATTTCATTCTGTATTTTTTCATCATAAAATTAAATAATATTTCCGCCGAATTCATAACAATGAGGTTTTGGTATGAAAGCGTGTATGTAACATAATTGTGATGTGTGTTAACATTTCTGCAAGCCCTTCTGTTTAGAAAGTTCTGTTAATAATATCGGTGTCTGTTAACATTTCTTTCTCGTAAAATAACTTATAAACACAGTTCTTATGTATACTAGGAATAAAAATACAGCAAAAAGTAAGCTATACTCGGTCAAAATATACCTGACTATAATTACATCTCCTCTGCTACAGATAGTCCCTGCAACAGTCAGAAGCATTGAATTTGTTATTAAGATGTTCTAATATAGCAGGAAAATGATATTTTGTAATTGCATTAACTTCAATTCTTTAGTCGGTTTGAAATAGAAGGTGCATATGTTCCGTATTATTGGAATGTGCGTTTTATCAAATAATTAAATAATTGAATATTAAAACTTGCATTTCTTATTTAGAAATGCAATGTTCAAAAACATATTTGGACTTCTTTTTGTTATTGTGTATTACAACGCATATTTGTCTGTCCCTATTAAGACAGTATGCTCTTGGTTACTGCTGTTACAATTTTCTGAAAAGAAGCTCATTCAACATTTGGCAGCTCTGGTGGGAAGGGAAGGCAACCACTCCCCTTTCTTGAAAATATACTAATTCAAAGAAAATTTTAAAATATTTTACTGGTATACTTCATATGCGAAAGTACGAGGGTTCTTCAGCCTCTCACTCATAAACCGATGAACAAATTTTGTTGTTGTTGTTGTTTTTCACCATCATCATCAATACTCCTACGAGGGCAAGTGATGGGCCCAATACTCGACTCTATGGATGGAAATGAGGGTGGAATAGGGAAGAAAGAATAGCGATCGCTCGGTAGTCGTATTCAACAATGCTGCTCCAACATTCGCCTGGACATGATCAGAGATATCACAGAAATCACAAATCAGACCAGTCGGCCTACAAATGCAAATCCGATAGGTGCCACAAACGCATTGATGTTAAATACAGAAGTAAATTTCTAACAACATGCCGAGGTCGAACCAGCGATCTCACAATCAATAGTACAGTCGGTCCCTATTATTTTTTATTTTATCTTATTTTACGTCAACAATGTGACGAAGAAGTTAAGAACAGTGTGACGAGCTACGGGGAGAAGAGTTTTATGTGCACGTTTTCATAACTCTGGAATTTCTATCCTGAGCTACATACAAGATGAATTCTGAATATAGAAAAGAATAAGCGTTTTTGACGAGAATTGATTAGAAAATATTAACTCCGCTGCAATATCTATTTTCAAGGGCAAATCAGCTTTTATCCCTCGTCATGTCCTTCATGAAGGAATAGGCCCTATACTTCCTACCGCGACAACATGGAGAACGATCGGTCCTTGTTGCTGGTAAAGCTTTGTTTCTAAGGACGCTACTACCTCTCTATTAGTATGATAAATTTATAAACTTTGAAAGAAAAAATTAACAATCTTAATGATTTATATTATTTTGCTAATACCATTTGAGTTAAACTTAGTTATACTTTATTCTTCAGATTATTTGAAAAAAAAAAGATATGAAAATATACTCTGCAATTTTGTTCGCGTACCATACACGTCTATAAAAATAAAGTTTAAATTGTCAGTGTAGTTACAATGCTTAGTCCCTTTTTTTCAAAGAAAAATCTCATTTTAATACCGTTAACAATTATTTTATTTTTTAAATTTGATGTTATATCCTTTGGAACTATTTTTAAATATAAATTATATCTAGTACGAAAAAGTGGTAAAAATATTATTTAAAATATAAGATCACAATATACTATGTTTTATAAATTAAAATATTTAAATTGTAATGTATAAATTCACTTGCAGAAATTAACTTCAAAAATGTTCCGTTTAATTTTTAAAAATGGCCCCTCAAAGTTTTCCTGAACCGCCTTCGAATTTACGAACAACATTTCTTAACAACTGCGTAAAAATATTATAGCCTACATTCAATAGATGTTCACCTACCTAAATGTGCCATCTCGCATGTATATTCACTGTCTCCCCCGTGGCCCGTCTTCGTGCCGGCGTGGTTCTCCTGCTGCCGGCGTGCCTGTCCGCCCGCCAGCCGACTGCTCCGCTCCGCGCCGTCCCCTTTAAAGGCAGAATTCTGCACGTCGAGCACTCCTCTATTCGGAAACTTTTCTTAATTAGGTGGCGTATTCTCGCTGTCAGAACACCCCTCCAGATGCGCGCGATAAAAAGCAACTTCGTCAACCGAGGATGGCCACGCGCCAACTTGCAGTCGGAAAATTGGGTGAAATACTGCCGAAAATGCAGCGCGTCGCGATGTGGGCATTCGCTCGTTCCCTTCCCCTCCCCTCCCAACCTACTGGCCCTTCCCCTGAACGGCGTCGCGTCGAGCAGGGACTACCCCGATTTCTTCATCAGAGCCGTGGGGAGGGTAATTGGACTGGAAGCCCAACGGAAGGGAGATGAATGAGATCCCGTAGTCACAATGCTTTTCTTTTTTTTACAGTTTCCCAATTCTTTACTATTTTTCAAGGAGAACTTATAAGACTTCAATGTTTACAGAAGAAATGTTTGTTTGATAATTGTAACTACAATTATATGGTAAATAGGAGCTGTTTCCGGGATGCAAGTAGATTGTAGAATTAGATAAATGTTAATTTTTAAGACGCACACTTCAATTTAAATATGTTAATTGGAATGTTAAGAGGATAATTCTGTTCAACAATTTAAACTAATGGAAAGACGTGGCTACCGAAACTTTCCCTCCTCTTAGTGATATTACTCAACATTTACCAAAATGTTAAAAATGTGCATGGCAGAATTTGAAGATCTATTGGATAAATTGGATAAATTAATGCAGAAAAAATCCATGCCACAAGAATCAATAAGGTTGAAAAATGGCTTGAAAAATTGCGATACATCTTAAAATTTCGAGCAGCAAGAATGTTCGTCGAAAATTAGATATGTGTAGGATGTGGCTGTAGAAGAATTAGAAATGTTCTACATATTCATTCTATGGAAAATAGAAAAAAATCATTGTTTATGTCCTTTTCTTTTAAGTGTTGAATACTAATCAAATATAGGAAGTTTACGCATTCTGGACTAATACAATCATTATTCACTGTGAAACCAGAGTTCATCATACAAATATTTCTGAAATTGTAATGGAAATGTTTTATATTTAGAGATAAGATATGTTTGTATTATGTTGAAGGGAAATATCACAAAAAACACCTGCTGTTCCCCTTAGCATAAAAACGTAAAGCACCACATAATTACAATCACTGACATTTTTGTGAAAGGACACTCCTTTTTTGCAACACATGGCAATTCACTAGAGAGTTAAAACATCTCCATCCATTCCTTTCAAACTAGTGGCCTTTAGACTATTATATTTTATCTATGTACATAGAATTGCCATAAAATATAGTTTTATTTCCTTATTACAACGTGGAATATGTACCACGATTGAGGCAGGAAGAACAATTACCTCATGTGAGGTATGAAAGCAACTTTGAGACAAAACCTTTGAATTCTTTTTTTCCCCCTAGATCTTGAGTTAATAACGAATCGAAAAAGTAAATTCTCTGCCTTGTAGGGACTTGTTCTTTCACACTTTTATCCCGTTACCGGGATTATATAGATCAGGTCTGGCGGTCAAGAACGCTGACCGAGTCTCGACCATGTTCGAAGCAAACTCGCCCGCATACAGAACGTAATTACACTTAATGAACGCACACACCACTTACACGCTCAGACGAAGAATGCAGGAAAATCCTGGTGACTTACTAAACGTACGACTACTCAAATGTATGTAAACGAGTTGGTATTACTAAACGACACTTGTGCCCTGGTCACTAACAAAGAACCAAGATGATAATGTATTGAAATAAGTAAATAAGTAGAGTTACATTTATGATTAATTAGTCATTCATGAAGGTTATAGGACCTACGGTATAAAGTAGTACACAACTCTTGGGTTGAGGGTATAAAATAGAAAACATTAATAAGGCTTTCAAATGGTGCGATTATTTCTGTAACGATCGTCCTCTAGCTGTCTTTCCGTAACCTAACAAGATACTCGCCACTTGGAATTAAAGCGTTCAACTCCGGGATTCACAGCAGTTGACACGGGAGCAACATGTCTGAAAGAACCGCACCACAGGCCATTTGGGATTTCCATGCATGCCCTGTAGCTGCGCGCCGGGGATTTCGCTGCGAACCAAGACGAGTTTTACTCGAACGCTGCGACCGGACTTGACTTTCGACCTTAGCGGCCGCATCGGAGGCCGAAGGACCGACTCCTCGCGGTCGCCTCTCTGACTCGCAGCTGGGTGAATCATGAGTCGCATTCCTGGCGGGCTGCTTCACTCCTCTTATTCACCTGACGAAGCCTCGGACGCTCAGTTGGGAGCATTTCGGCCAGGTGCGAGGCTCGTGGGTTCGGGGCGACGAGGCTCATCACGTGAGGGTGCGCCTGCCCCGGAGGAGATTCGTGTTTAGAAGATCGGAAACGCATCAAGACAGCTCAAATGAATTTCGGTAGGCCCAGTTTGTTTTTAAGCACACTTACCAAAAATGTCCATGTGTCTTTGCAAATTGTAACAAAACGTGCGTGACTATATGCTGAAGATTGTTAAAAATAACGTGCGTGTTTAATATGCTAAAAGTTTCCTGAAAACGACTTTTATTGCGATGTTTAGTAGGAGTCTCGAAAATTTACGTCTACATCCCTTTAAATAGTGCATATTATATTGATCACATCATGCATTACTTACTTTCAGTAACATGGCAAACTTTAAAAATGAATGATCACCTTGTGGTGAAATTTCTGAAACTACGTATCGTAATTTTTAACACGTTTTCCTTTGTTGTTTATTATTATTATTATTATTATTATTATTATTATTATTATTATTATTATTATTATTATTATTTATTGTTGTTATTTTTATTATTTATAGTATTACTTCCATATTTATTTTAAATTAATTTAGTTAAGAAAATAGTGATATTATGTACATAAACTCTTAAACTATTTTTAACAGCAGGCCTACCATTTCAAAACAGTTCGTGAGATGTATAGTTCCAAATATCTGGCGTATCCGGGAGTATCGTGTTACGCTAAGGATGCCGAAGGCTTTCTATTAAAATAGAAACATGAAACATTGGTTGCATTATTTACATACTGTTGTATGCTGCGGACCTAAGACATATTAATCGCATAAAAAATCTCAAAACCTCCCACAGAAACGCTTGCAGCTTCAATCAGCCGCATACCATCTACACTATAAAACCGGTTTGTGAATGCAACTCGGGGCACCATAACCTTGAAGCTCCGGTTTATGCTCAACCATGCATTTGCGATGATTTTTTCGCTTTGCATCAACGAATCGCAAGTCTTTAACCATTCGACCAGAACCCAATCATCGACACGGCGCCTTCGGGTCTCCGGGAGAAGCCGTTACTTCGTTCAACAGCGACAAGCAAGAAGTTTTCCTCGCAGGCTGCGTATACGATTAAAACATCAAGTCCGTCCAAACTTCGTCAGCCATGATGTTGCCATTCCATAGGGAGCTTGCACGTAACAATAGTGACTCTTCGACGACACTACACTGTCGTCGGTCAAGCTCACGGATGAATTACATCGTTACAGCTGACGGTAGTGTCAACGGACTTGAAGTTTTAATCGAAGTGTAGACACTCATTACGCACGAACGTATCCGCGAGTACCTTTCACGAGAAAGCAACCGATTCCTGGCCGGTGACACACGCGTCTGGCGCCGGTGACACGCCGCGGAACTGACCTTGATGCGGCCGCGCGGATTCTTGTTTTTCGCCGGTGCGCCCGACCGGGAGGCGACCTTGGAGGCTGGCGACCTTCAGGCCGCGGGCGGGCGGGAGGTCCTGAACGGGCAGCGACGATCTCCGGCGCGGTGCATTGCACACGCATCCCAGTCGCCGGGAGTCGCGAGTGAGCTCGCGCGGAGATCTGTTTTGTTGACGTGTGGTCGCGTCGGCGGAGGCTGCGTAGAAATCACGCTGTGAGCGGTAGGCGTTATGCGTCATGGATGAGCGTGGTAGGCAAGTTTCCTGCGCAGGTATTTTTAAAAAAAATGCATTTTTTTCTTAACAGCATGTTCGATTTTAATACTGAAACATTATTCATGCTTAATGGCTGAGGCGTATCTAAGGTATGGCGGACATGGCACGTGCCTTGGGCGCCACTTACAAGGTGTGCTATTTAAAGTATACCCGCTAAAACCAATAACAACTCTAATTCGAAGTACCCTGACATTGGTGCAAATTCTGTGCTTGTCGTGGGCGTAGGCATACCTAGATACGTCTCTGCTTAATGGTGCTATTATTTTGCGCACGTTTTCTTCAGTCCTCATTTCGCTGGATGGTAGACGAGTGGGTGTTTAGTTATTTCGACGACAGGGCTATTATGTCAAAAATGTTGCTCCGTTTTTCGATAAATTTGATTTTTTTTTAAATCTATTATGCCGGAGCGAACGTTTATCATAACGAGATTTTGTAAACAACGCTCGTCGCTAACATTTATTCTAAATTGAACCACTTTAAGTGAAGGAGTGGGGGAGGTATTCCAGGGCTCACGAAAACGTGTGGGTGAAATACCTGCTCAAGATCATTAAGTGGAAAGTGGCAAAGTAGCTTTGTCTCCGACAAAGAGAAGTAGTTAAAAATCAAGAAGAACAATTTATAAAATGGAGTACCCAGATTTAACTTTAATTAATTTGTGAGATTCAACTTCAGGAGCAATGAAAATATATTTGTATATCTAAATTAAACAGGAACATTAGAGGAACCTTAGATTACATACGTCTGTCATTACAATTTCTGAACGAAGAAATGAAAATGACTACTCAGGAATTCTGAGGAGAACTTGTTGCATCTCATAAATATTATTTGAAATAAGAACCATTAAAATGATATTAAAATCGATGAAATCAGCGGAATTGACGGGAAAAGGTAAAAACATGACTTATTAGTCGAAATCGACGAAAAATTTAAAAAGGGTCATAAAAATGGGCATTTTCATTCTTTTATACTATAAAAATTAAAAATTAAACTAAAAAGAATTGTTCAAAAGTTAAAAGAAAAAGGAAATTTCATTAAAATCTGCCACCTATTGAATACATTATTGAATGCTATTCCTGGTCACCGTAACGTATTCCAACCTACCCTAGCCACATCGTGCTGACTAATGTGCTACCTGTATAACGTACGGAATATACTTCAAAACTATTACTGTTTCGGATTTATTCACCCCTTATCGGATAATATGATCATTAACAGGCAAATTTGGAATAAGCCAGACTCGGAAAGCCGTAACAGGTAATGTTCCCTTCAAATCGACACAAAAATTATTTTTTTAGTCGATAATAACGAGAGTGAAGACGAGTTGAAACATGCATATTACCTCATGTTTCATAACAATATTTTTGAGGAATGTTTTTGCGAAGCACGCCGTCTCAATATTTTGATACTTCGTCGAGGAAACGCACAAAGCTCATTCCGTTCTGTTACGTAGGCTCTATATAGTGAAAAATATTGCTGTGCCAAGTTTGACGCGGGAAGGCCACGAAAACGTGACATGCTCTTCGTAATTACTCGATTGCAGTCTGATAGATCAAGTATTTACTCCTATCCATGCCAAGTTACGCAGCTTTTTAATAGGTTGCAAAGTACTGTTGCGTATAATGAAATTCTAGGAGATTTGAAGAAAACTTTGAGTTTTTATTCTTTAATGAAGAAAGTGATGAATGAACGAGGGGAAGTTTCTGAAATAATAGTGTATTTAGAAGTTTTATGGCCTTCCTGCACCTGACGTAGCATTACAATCCTTTCTACCTCGCGGGCTAACAGTCTCTAAGCCTCACGACTCTTATAGGGTGGACTATAAAGAGTCGGCGATCATCGTAAACACTATATGTAAACACTGAAAAATATTGTTATGTAATGTATCTGTATTGCGCGCTTCATAATCTGTAGTGATTGTAGAATCTAACACTTTAAGTTTTAAAATAGAGAATTCTGAAAACAAGGTTTATAGCGTTATAAACATGAAGATTTAGCATTTTGTAACATTTGCTGAGAAAATTATCAAGGGAGGACTCTTTGAGATTAAAAAATATTTTTATGCTCTTCTTCTTCTCCTTCTTCTTCTTCTTCTTCTTCTTCTTCTTCTTCTTCTTCTTCTTCCTGTGATCTTCTTCGTACAGGGAACTAAGAAAGCTGGCAACCTTTGAGATGATCCTAAGCGCTCAGGCTTTGAGGATTAGTATTTAAATTGTTCTTATTAGGTTTTACTTTGTTTTGTCAGTCAATTTTTTTCCAAACATCGATGTGTTGTTGCTCATGTGGCATCCCTAGTTAGAGAGCGAACACGAATGCATCTCGAGGCGCTTCAGTCAAACTGTTAGCTTTCGGCATGAAAAATTACGAACATGCTCAAACTATATATATATATATATATATATTATATATATATATATTATATATTATATTATTATGTGTGTGCTTGTGTGTGTGTGTGTGTGTGTATGGGTGTTATATACTGTGCCATAATGTATACAGGTCTTGTGTATTGTTTATATATTGAGTGTATTATGCTCGAAAGGAGTGTATTGTAAATTCTTTTTTATATGGTAAATTGTTTTGGAATTAAATGTTATATATTGTAAAACTGTAGGGTTATGGCTACCACCTGGCAATCAGCCAATTGTAGCCAAATAAATAAATATTATATTATTATAAACGTTTTCATGCATACTGGACTGCACGGGCAAAGATTTTGAACTGCCTCCCTATCGCGTACCCTGTGGCAATGAATAACGCGCGCGCGTGTCGCTGTGCAGGGATGGGCGGCCTGCTGAGCTTCTTCTGGGGCGCGGGGCCCGAGAGCGCGGGCCTGGACGTGGCCGACCCCGCCACGGGCCTCACCCCGCGCCAGAAGCGCTACGTCACCGACACGTGGGCGCTCGTCAAGAAGGACCTGCGTGGCAGCGGCATCGCCGTGCTGCACACGTGAGTACACTCCCCCACCCTCCGTCTGTTCTGAATTTTTTTGTAATTTATTTATTTTTATTTTATTTTTATTTGGGTTATTTAAAGTTGTATCAAGATCTAGGTGCCGGTCCGGATGGCCTAGATCACTAGGGCAGTAGTGCCTTAGTGATCTAGGTCAAGAAGGACCTGCGCGGCATCGGCGTTCCTCACACGTGAGTACACTGCCCCCCCTCCACCTCCTCCTGTTCTGATTCTTTCCTTTTTGGGGGGGGGGGGGTATTTAAAGTCGTATTAAGATCTGGGTGACGGTCCGGAGGGCCTAGATCACTAAGGCAGTAGTGCTGTAGTGATCTCGGACCGAAGGATCGCGGGTTCGAATCCCGCCTCAGGCATGGTTGTATTGTGTTCGACCTTTCACACCCCTATCATCATCATCATATCGTGTCATCCTCATACCGTTACAAGCAATAGTGGTCGCTAATGACCTAGTAGTTGATGCGACCTTAAATAACAAAAAAAATAAAAAAGATCTAGGTCATTAGCAACAAGTATTGTATTTAAAGATATAGTAACTGTGAAGATGACATGATATGGTGATGATAGGGGGTGAAAGGACGAATACAAATATAATATTCAGTGCGCCAGGAAGTTATCTCCGCACCGAGCCAAATCAATGCCTCCTATTAAAAGTTGCATTCATGTTGGTAGCAACCAGATCACTAGTAAGCAAATGAAAAGGACAATACTTTCAGCCTCTATTATGAATGTGGTGAGAACGCAATTAAGGTTTTTTTAGCTGTAGTTTATACTACCAACATAATTTTTGTTGCAAGCACTCTCACCCGCAAGGTGTCACTACGGAGAGATAAAAGGTGCTACTGCTTTATATATATTTCAATTGACCAGCAAATTTTAGTGCAACAGAGAATGTTGCAATAAAAAAATTCGAATGAAAAACATTAAACAAATTGTTAACCCACAAAAGTATTCCAGTAATAAATTACATTCACTCTTTTAAAAAGATAGTAATACGGGAATCTCATAGGTTCCTCATTATTGTTTCATGTCTTTCCATTGTTGTTTTTTGTTTATTTTTTTAGTGTGTGTTCTTATTTGTGGCTGATTTATGGGGAGGGGTGTCAGCAAAATGAATTAAGTATTTGTCACATAGGAATCTACTTTCCATTCAAAATATTGTTGCGGATGGAGCAAGTTTGTAATGATTAATTGCTGGTATTAGGTGTAATGCTAAAGTTTCGATTATCAGTTACGACCGGTCTATTTTAGGAATGTGAAATCTCCAACAGAACATCGATGTTCAAAATTAAAACTTGTTTCCAATACTGAATCAACTAAAAAAATCGACGGGCTGAGAAAGCTCAGGGTATCAGCGGTTGTCTCTGCAATATCCGTGACGGAAGTTCTAAAGTTTGTCTCCTTATTGAGACAAATTTTCGATACGTTCTAACGTAGGTCGAATTCAACCCCTGTCTGGAGGAGAATGCCGGTGCAGTTGTTAACAAACGAACCTCGGACAGCGGACGATCTTTTCTTCCTCATTCTTTCCCCCCACTCTCCCCTTGGACAAACACACATCCACTACAGCTTCCAGGTTCTTCTGATTGAGATGGTGGCCTTCTGGTATAGAACCCTTAGGGTGGGAATCCCCGAAAGCCGATGTTTATGTCGGCACCGAATGTCACCTTGCAGCGGGAAAGGAACACCACTATCTAGCGGCATATAACGAGTACTACACATACGGGACTGTTGACCACAGTCAACGCGCCCGGACCGAGAGAAATGGCGCAGGGCATCAACTGTAGTGTCTCTGACCGGGAGGACCTGGGGTTCGAGTTCCGACGGTGGCAAATTTTCTACACTAGGTAGTTAGCTAGGTTTAGTTCTGTCGCTGTCTGAAGAGAATTCTAGCGGTCGGCTGCTCTGATCGTTAGTTTTCCGTGGATTCTCCGATCAAAACAAGACGAATGCCGGAGCAGTTTCCTACCAAACAGGCCACGGACCGCTCACGATCTTTCCTTCCTATTTCTTCTACTATTCTCACCTCTTACTCACACACACACACGCACTACACCACCGCCGGGAGACCCGTCGGAAGCGTAGAGGTTATCTAGACCGATGGGTTCCTCGCTTGTGGGAGATACTTGGTTTGGGTAACCCACGCTAGCCGAAAGTAGGACGGGGCCGGCGTCGGCTTAGAGCGTGTCTCGGCTGAAACGGTGTCCCGCTGATTGGAGGTACCTGGTTGAGGAAATCCCCGCTAGTTGTCGAGGAGGTCGGCTCCTGATCTTACCATTCAGCGGGACAAAATCACCACCGCCTCCAATGATTTAAAACAATGCACTACACTTACGGAACTAATGACTTCAGCAGTTGACGCACCTGGAACCACTAATCGATCAACAATAACAACAAAAGATTTAAGACGAAGTAACAATATTATTTATCACGTTTTGATAAATTGAAGAACCGTAGAGGACCAAGTTTTCAATCTGGGTAGCCTTACCTAGTGTCAGAAATCGAAGGGGAGAAAATGAACTAATGACTTATTTCAAAACGGCCATTTCTCCAACAGTTGTCAGGCGCATGTGGTTGGAAAACGCCGCATCCTCAGAGAAGCCGCCTATTCAAAGTAAATAAAGAACCGAAAATGCTTCAATTATATTAATATAGTGTATGTGGCGTTTTCACATATAACACGTGTGAGGAAATATTGTTCTGAGTCAAGTAGTAAGCTTAACTCATTTTAGCACACATTGGAGGTGAAGCGTTTTTGAAATAACAGATTCAGATGTTTCTGCACTTTGCCACAGAATCCGTAATTGTAATTACGATTCCTATTCACTATTTCAAAGGTGCTCCTATCCATTTCAGTGGGGGCGGGGATCCTGTATATAATACTAAGGACAGGTGACGGTTTTGACAATTCGTAAGAAACCATCGACACAAAACTATAATTATGCTACTAATGGATAGGGAATTGCTCCCCAGTTCACATTCAAAACGAAAAAGAAAATGAATGTTGCAAATTATGGCATGCACACGTACTGCAACAAACATAATTGCCCTTAAATCAAAGGGTCCCATATTCCCTTAAATCAAAGGGTCCAAAAGGACACGTTTGTGGAGACGGGTAAGGTTTGAGAGGGAGAAGAGGAACACGTGGGGAAATGGAGGCCAGATGGACAGTATAACAGTAATCTACAAAATGATATCTTTTTGGACTTCATATTACATTTTTTGAGATTTAGTTCTTTGGATAGCACGATTCCGTAGCACGAATTGTCAGAGAACGTAACACAAAATCTATGTAAAATTAAAATGAAGGAAAAATACATATAAACTTTCACTAATATATTAAAGGGACCGTTTGATTTTCTGTGCCGTTTAATCTCAGCCCTCATCAACATTTACGTGATTACTTTTGCACAGTTCTGGGTCTAAAAAGCTGTAAAGTAGATTTCTGGGGCTGGTCGGTTTGAATAGAGTTATAATACGAAGTAAATTTCACATTTAAAACTGATACAAAATTTCGCGCGAATGCAGCTCGTCCTCTGCAAATAGAATTCATTCCTTATTCCCATTCATTCCTTTCCATAGAAGATCATTGAGATATATTCCTTTGGCATGAATATCGCGTTGAAAACAATAGTACTAAATGTTATGTCGCGAATATACAAGTGTTTGGGTTCAATATTTTAAAGTAACACAGTTGTGAGTAAAAGCAGCAAAGAGTTTCATAGGAATTCTAGCTCATTTCACACAGATGTAAAAATACAGCTTCTGTTGGGATCACTAAGGGCAAAAGTTCCCCTTGATGAATGATGTGCACTACGCAGAAAATGATACCCATACGATCTTCACATTGACATTGAAAATACTGAGTGGTATTGCCATTACTAACTAGCATCATATACCCTGATTTGTCAAAGACTTCGTGTTCTTTGGAAATTCCAGTAAAAAATGCCAGCTGTAGAGCTTAAATTTACGTGGAAATTTTCAAATTCTGTATTAATACCTCTTAATAAAACGACAGCAAATAAACGGAGAATGTCACTTGATATCAATTATGTATCCTTAATGCAAAATCCATATTATTCAATGTACATTATATTGTCGTAAAATTTAGCTATTCGAAAATTATTGTAATTGAGTTGTAAAATATTTTTATATAACAAGTGGTTTAAGTGGAGCTTTATTCACGAGGGGGAAATGTGTCCTGAGCGCGTAAACGCGAGGGACATAATTCTTCAGAGTGATTTAAGCTCAGATGAACCTCGTGTCATATACAAAGTACCAAATGTACTATACCATAATAGTACTGAAAGTACCATGGAAATATGTATACCTAGCTCCTTGGAAAGTACAATTAGAAAACAAAATAGTACTTGCCAACCCCCGAACGGAACAATGCGTGGGTTTTTTTCGCAATTGTATATCAAGTTTACACATCACACTCTCAAATTGTCATAAACTAGAAGTCTCTAATAAAATATTGTGCATCACACAACAAAAGTGGTATTCCAAGTTAACATCTACTTTCTTGCCATAATGTAAATTAATATGAAAGATTAAAAATCAAAATGTGAAAATGTTCCAGAAAAAATTAGTTTGAGCTTCCTGTCAGTTATATTTAGAAATAACTCAAGTTGCTAACACGAGTAAAATTATTTACGAAATGTTTTTCAGAAGAATTAATGTTTGATCAAATGTTCATCTCCTTTGCATTTTCCTGTAGTGCTGCTTATGTAATAGGAAGAGATTAATATTATAAACTAGTTTCTCATTTTTTATTTTGTTGTTGCAATTTCTTTAATTTTCACAGACGTTGTCAGTGGATCTCTCCTTTATAATTCAATATTCAAATTTCCATCTGACAAAATAATTTTTTGAGAATTAACTGTAAATAAAGAATGAAATTCAAAAATCATTTAAGATACTAATAAAAGGAGTATTCTATCCAAATGAGTACAATAAACTTACTGTGGTGTCTTGTTCTGTTGCAGATTTTTTACAGACTTCCCAGAGTACACCAAATATTTCAATGCTTTTAAAGATGTACCAATTAAGGACCTTCCCACAAACAAGAAGTTTCAAGCACATTCACACAGTGTAATATATGCCCTCTCCAGTGTTGTTGACAACTTGGATGACACTGGAGTATTGGTAGAAATGCTTAACAAGTTGGGAGAAAATCATGGGCGTAGAAACATTACACCAAAACAATTTCAGGTAGGATTGTACAATCAAAGTTAAAATTGAATGATTTGGATACACGACTCTTCAACTCTGAGTAAATAAAAATTCAATACCAACTTTTTTTATAGGATCTTAAGGGAGTTATCTTGAAAGTGTTGAAGGCGAAACTTGGGAAGGTCATGACTCCAGATGCTGAAGAAGCATGGTCAAAGACGTTGGATGTAGCTTACTCCATAATCTTCAAAGGAATGGAAAATGTGAAGAAAAATGATCACATTATATCGTGAACAAAATGTAAAATGAGTGCTGATTTTCAGTGTATCGAGACTGCATGACATAAGACACGGGATGTGTTCTATCACCTAGTCGTGAACTTTTATGTGAACCTCTTGCAATGAGGATACATATAGTTTTAAAATCATGACTTATATTTGCTGTTGTGATGTTTGAATATGCACATTTTAGTGGCTCTTTTAACAGTAATGAAAGTGAATGTTTTATTGTATAAATAACTAAAACAAAGAAAAGACATTGTTCATGTCATTAGATGAAATACAGCTTTTGTGATATTCTTCTATCATGTTAGGAGAGTTGGAAATGAAGAGTGAAACTGATTGGTAATCTGTGAACTACATAGTACCTTAGACTCAACCATGAATCATTGTTTACATAGTGTTTTTTGAACATCTTTAGGCAATGATATTTCAGGTTACCTGTTATTTAGGATTATTTTACAACATTCAGTTTATTAACATTTAATACTTTTTAAGAGGAATATAAACTGATATTGTTTAAAAGTGTATTCTGAAACTACATGAATGGTTATAGAATATTACTGATCAAATTAAAGAACAATCTATTTTTAATGTACAATTTTGTTATACTACATTTTTAGGAATACATGTAAAAACAATTTTAAAACTGAACAATATGTGATGTAATATCTTTGTGCTCAGGCATTTTATTGTTTGTATTTTAATTTGCTCTATGACTTGGTATACACGAGTTACCTCCAAAGATATATTAAAAACATAATAGTTTTAGATGAATATGCATGTATAATTTGTTATTTAAGTAAACTTGTACTTATTTTACAGCAAAGTGTTGTCAATTTATCTTATTTCCCAAAATATGTGTATTCATTTTCTTGTTTAACCCTATATTCACAATGTACTTGCTCATTGACAACCCAGTCATTTTGACTCCCATATGAATCGTGATCACAAATATCCAAATAAATCAAACTAAAAATATTATAACATTGAATAAATTTATTTCAATATAACAAATTTGTAATTCATTGGCTTTGACTATCTGTATCAATTATTCTAACATGGTTTCTAAGAGTTCTTTAAACTTCAATGCAGAGGCTTGTGTACCAGAGTACATTATAGAGCATTGCATCTGTATGGAGAATTTCAAATGCATGTCTAATTACACAGGATCTAATATATCTTTTACATTCTTCACTGTGCCAAGAAAAATATGTACAATATTTTTTCCTTCATTTTCTTTCCACAAATCCACACCTGGGTTTCTATTTCAAGTGTAGACTCTCTTTCCATGAACCTTATCAATGTTTACAAAGTGTTACTTCTATGCCAAAATTGGCTACAACACCAAATAAAATAATTTTCTCTCAGTCTCTAATTTATCTCCAATGATATGTTTGTCACACACACGTTTGAAAACTCAAAACATTAGCTCCATCTTCATCCATATAATTTTGATCCACAACCCTGTTATCTGAGCCTGACAAAATCTTCACTATGATCAGAAAAGTCAATTATCGTCCAATATCTTGGAAATTTCATTTTCAGCTAATACCTCAACCATGACCACAACTAAGACCTCACAAGTGAGTCTACTAACATTGAGGCAAAATTACAGTCTCATTTATGAATGCAATTATAAGATAGACTGGAACACACAACAATGTGAATGACTGTAATAAAGTTTCATGAGTAACTAATAAAAATTCCGCCACTTTGTCACCAGCAAACTATTGCCCAACAATGTGCAATTAATATCCAAAGTGAAGCAGGACTAAAATTGACTCTTGGTTGTAAATCCAGATTAAAATGTTAAAAGGGATTATTTTTATTTAAATGTTGTGATACTTTAGGTCTGATAATTTCAGATCTGTTGTACACAAATTTGATACTGCAATTATTCAGATTTTCCATGCTCAAAAGATATATGTTCTTCTGTAATGCTACGTCTACTCATTATTTTACCTTATAAAGTTTCCAATTTATATTTTAAATTAAAACTTTAACACACCTACATGATTTAAGTCTTGATATTTTTGGTCAAAAATTGAATATCATCAGAAAATTATTCTAAAAATAAGAATTTTTCTTCTCTCTAGAGCAACTCAATTTTGCTTGAAAGACATAATTTTTTGTGCAAATATTTATTAAATTGCTTTAAAGAGATTAACATAAGAGTAGTAATGTAAACTTCCTTTAATCTTTTGTGGAACTTTCTTGAATTCCAGTTCACAGGGATCGATCCAAAGACAAATTTTGGGAGGGGAAATTAAAATGTATTCGGTTGAATATGTCATATTACAGATTTTGTTAAAAGTCGCAGGCTACACTCAGATCATGCTATGATATAATTTTATTCGGTTTAATGATTATCAAAAAATATTTGTGCTTGAAAGTTTTGTTACTAGTTCAAAATAATAGTTGTTGATAAATTTTAGTGGGATATTTCCTTCACTTTCCTCCCTGTGGAACAGTGCCTGCAATTAATAAAATTATGTTTTTCGAAGAATTGAGAAAACTAAACCAAAACTGTATTGTTCATAAATTAAACATTGAAGGTACTTGAAAAGTAAAGAAAGTAGTTATTTATAATTTATGAGAAAGGGAAATTTAAAGAAAAAGTCTTAAACTATATTAAACGTCTTTTCTGTCATTGAGAAAATTTTGAAAACAATTATTAATTATAAGATCAAAAACATTCTAAAGTTTAAAATCCCTACTTAAATTTGAAAGGCGCCAAGTTGAAGCACAACATAATTGGGAAATTATACAATGAAAAGTAAAAGAGGTGGTTTGTTCACTACAGAATGGCCCCATTCCTGAAAAAATATTATTCACATTACTAGTTTTTTCTTTAAAACACTGACATAAAGAGTTACACTTGAAAGCAATTCTTTCTCTATTTTATACATAACTTCTGGTTATTGATAAGGAAACAGCAATAGTTTGCTCTTCAAACATGAGTCTCCTAACAAGTAAGTAGATAAGTCAATATAAGAATTCCTAGAATACAACTAATCTCAGAAAAAGCAAAATGTGATATTTGTCTGGTCTGAATGTTTCCTTCAACAACATGTCACTCTTGTTTTCTGATGGTTAGGTGTAAATCATAAGAATGCACTCTTCAAGTTTTAAAAGTTTTGTCAGAGAAATAAGGAAATCAATTCATATTTATTACTGACATATAATTTACAATTGCACATAGAAATTTTTTTACTTGGATCTCATTTTCATTATATTTTGGACGAGGAAGGCTTAAGTGAGACATCATTTTAAATACTTTTTGGGCAGAAATGTAAGTCTCTTCTTCTGAATATTATTCTAATTAATGGAAGTCCTTTGAGAGATCAAGAACATCCAAGTGTTGTGATGATCTCTAAAACAATGAAGCTAAATGAAATCTCTAAAACATTGAAGAGAGTTACAATGATACAAAATAAATGAATTTATGATCTCATGAAGACATTTTTTAAATCTGTAATATTTTATAACCTTTCCCGTTTGGTGTTTCCCATTCCATTCATTTTCTCTTTTACTGATGTGACATACAGAAATTTTTAGAAATACTTTTGCTTGTCCTCAAACTATTAGTCTTTTTTTAATACAATAATAAAGAAAAGGGACTGTGACAGAAAATTGTATAAAAAAGAAAATTCAATCACAATGCATAGAATTCTCAAAAAATGCCATCCCAAACTAGACAAAAACAGCTAAACATTTAAAGAAGTATGAATCTACACCAAAAAATGAGGCCAAATTGGTGTTCTACAACAACAGTACATTTCAAAAAAATCAAAATAAACCTATTGACAATTGTTTTACAAGTAAAATGTCATAAGTAAGAATAAAATTTTAATGGATAAGGGGGCCCAGATGTGTATTGTCTCCTGACATTTCCTGTTTTAGGTTGAGGATGCTAATGAACAACATGACTATCATCAATACTCTCTTTATTAAGTAAATAAAATCCCCTTGCAATGGGAGCCTAAGGATGTGCTTAGACTGCTTAAACATTAACTTATTTATGACTGTCAAATTTGCAATTGTCTTGGTTATTCACATTAAATGAAATGTTTCTTTCTTACATGTATTATATTCTGCATGTGAAAATCAAAATTTTGTGGTGAGAGTTGCAGACAATTTGCAATGTAAAATCTCACACAAGGGTTTAAGGGAAAAAAGCAAATTCAGAAAAAATACTATAAAATAGTTTGAATAAATATTAAACTAATTTTGAAAATTTTAAATGTATTTTCTTCTAGACCTGGTAGTTATTAATCATTTTAAAAAGTGGTTTAAATTTTAAGTAGTTTAAATCAAAGTTATGTTAGTTTAAATATTTATTCGCATTTATAAAGTTTAAAAGATAGTAATTATCTATTGTGCCAAGGTAAGAGTACTTCTTTACCATCAGAAAAATGTTGCTGTTGAAGTAAATGTCCAAATATGTGATAATTTTTATCAATTAGTTTGAGAAAAATATAGTTCCGTTCAGTGAAAAACAAAAAAAAACAAAAAAACTCTGACTAAGTTTTATTGGATGT
Organism: Gryllus bimaculatus; assembly: GCA_017312745.1. Taxonomy (NCBI): domain Eukaryota; kingdom Metazoa; phylum Arthropoda; class Insecta; order Orthoptera; family Gryllidae; genus Gryllus; species Gryllus bimaculatus. Next base: position 2,648,676 of record BOPP01000091.1, read on the forward strand.
TACTGTAAAATAATACTCAAATATTGGGGAGTTGGGTTAACATTAATTGAAACAAATAACTTATCTTTTCCTTTCCTTTCCTCTTTACTTTTCTTGAACAATTTACCTTTAAGTACTATATAGTTTATCTACAATGTCTCTGTATACATTTTTGAATCCAATTTTTAAAACTTTTCAAACAAAATCAATGAATCATTTTTAAATTAATTTACTTTAGCAAAAATAATGTGCTTCAGATACATTGCTTATCAGCCAACAAAGTAATAACTATATAATATCTCAACATTTAACAAGAAAATATTCATTGTGGCATCAAAATCTGTAATAATGACCTTGTTAAACTGCACTTCTGTAGAAATATGTAAACATGAATACATTTCAATTTTGCAAGATAAATTATATTATTTTGTATTAGATTAATTACAATTAAATTAATTATTATTTAAACTCGTAAACAATTATTTTTTCAACACATTTCAACTTGTAATAAACTTATGTATTTAGAACCATTTGGCCCTCAATTTAAAAACTGAGATATAGTAAGAATTTAGGTTATTTCTCTCTTTCATCAAACTGGGAATTTGCACATTTGAATCCTATAAAGACTGTTCTTAACAAATCATTCTATAGAACGAATTGTGGTTGTGAGTAGACAAAAGCTGATCCATGTATTGTAAATATTTCACAAAATACAAACAAAATTGATTGAAAAGTGTGAAACACAGAAGATACCAGTTTAGAAACTGCTAAGGAAAACCAGGATCATTTTACACAAAGTGTAACAATACATCATACATACAGTAAGGACCAAAGCAAATAAAACTGCTTTGGTCCTTACTGTAAGAAGAATAGGCAAACCATAGTTAAATTTTTTGTTTTAAATCAAACACAGCAACAATAAGTTGTTTTGTCCAGGTCTGTACGAACCCTAGTGCAAGGGGTGCACTGCAGAAGGTGGCATTTGTGAAAGGATGGCAAAAATTTAGTACTGCATTATTCACAAATATAATATCAGGTACTTTTATACTCATGTGGCAACTCATGGGCAACATATATTTGCTCAAGGATGCAAATTACCTTGGAGCAGCCTTGGTTTGGCCCACGAAATCTTTCAAGAGCAACACGTATTTTCACACATTTATCAAATTTTATTAGCTCTCTACTAGCTTATGTGTTGTCTATCCTTACTTCTTTTCGACTACTTATTGAATTAAAAGCAATTACAATTTCATTATCAAAATTGTATTTTAACTATTATTGGGATCATCAGTGAGTTTGCCCACTTCAATTAATACCATGTGCTAATTATTAACATTATTTAATATTCTAACTTTATATTTTTTCATTTTCTTCTCCCCAATTTTTATACATCATTTTTCCTTTTTTGACAATGAAATCAGAGCTTTGGTAGTTTTATCTTTGATTGACAGTAGAAATGCAAAAAACATTTCCTTTCACATTATTTCCTTGACTTTTAATTAAGTCCCAGAGAGAATGGAATTGTTAATTTTAAAAAAATATCAAGCACTACCAAAGAGTGTGAAAAAATGAACCCTAGTGCAAATTCATTTCCAAACATCATATTACAAAATGTATAGCAAAGTGTGCTATATTATTACAAAGAACACTATTAAAAAATAAATCATCAATTTCACTTTGGGAAATAAATTATATTTTATATCATATTTACCTTCTGTTGTGTTAGCAATTTTAGAATTGTAATATAATGCCTAAGTAATTCATATATTACTCATGCAGTAAACGAATGAGAAGAAAACAAATTTTAGATCAATGTCACAAATTTTCAAAATGCAGCCTTATAAAATTATAGCAAGGTACATAAAAGACAATATTTTATAAGTTTTAATAGCTTATGATAATGAACTAGTACAAGAAGAATGGGGGTCAATGGAAGAAAAAGGAATATCAACAATCTACATAAAACCCCTCTTTAACAGAAGTCAAGTAAATGTGGGAAAATGTCTATCAGGTGACTTTTCGGTACATAAATAATTATGGCAAGGCTGTTGTTTATTTCCAACCCTGTTTAAGATATACACTGATAAATCCTTAAAAGAATGGAAAATAAAATATAAAAGTATGGGTGTGAAAATAGGTACTGCAATGTTGTTCAATCTATTTGTAGAAGACTAGGTAATAATGACAGAAGATGAAGATGATGTAACCTACCATCCACCTTACTAATAAAGGTCTGGTTTAAACCAGGAGTAAAACATTTACTATGTTTATAAATTTGGTAGAAGCAGAAGCGGATCCAGAGGAATGGGGGATGGGGACAATGATTGATTGAAATTGATTTAAATATATTTATGTTTGAATTATGTCATTTAAAAAAATGTATAGTATCATATATATGCAACGAAAATTAAATGCAATATAATAACAAATATATTTATTATTTAATAATAATGTATAGTGGCCCCTCCAAAATGATCGACCGGATCCACCCCTGAGAAGAAGAGTATGAAAGTGTGAAAAGGAAATAAATGTGCAAAAGACTGAGTACATGGTAGTAGGGGAAATGTCCTATGATTAAGAGACTAGAAGTAAAGAAATTGTTAAAGGTAAAACACAGTATAGATATTTGGGAGCCACACTAACAATAAATGGTAGAGACAAAGAGAATGTGAAAAATAGAAATTAAAGAGGGAAAATAGCTATAAGACAGATGAATCCAGTGTTATGGAGTTTAGTTATTTCAATAAGGTCAAAGAAATGTGAATATACAGTTACATTTCACAGATACTTTATGGTGCAGAAGTTTGGACAATATTTGTCAAAACTGACTAACGTAATGGTAGGAGCATATATTCATGCAATACTGATATTTATGATTACAACACACATCATAGAAATCACATTCATTGAGTGTCAGTAGCAACAGCTATCAGTATCACCAGAAAGGCACATACAATACATGTACGTTACTTTACAATGCATTTCCAGATGAAATTAAACAAATGAAGTCGGTACACAAATTTAAGTTAAAAGTAAAATAATTTCTGCTGTTTCATAGAATCATAACTGTTTCTATACAAATAGATACTATACTGATAAAAAAGAGAAAAATAATGTTTATTTTAACAAAACAGTGATATATAATGAATGAGTTTACATTTGCTTTGTATAATTTTTTTAATGACTTAATACGCTTGTAACAAATAATGTACTTCAGCTTCTAGGTCAATGACCCCCATCTTGATCAGGTTTTTGTCCAGATTCTCTGATCTATTGAACAAATGCTGAGATGGCCCTTTGTTTTGCTTCTGGGTGTAAATGTAGCTTCACTATGCACACATTTTCTTGAACTCTCCTTTGGATTGTAGTGGTAGGAGTAGAGGTACAGGCAAGTTAGTATTTTGTTAGCAATTGCAGAAAATAAAATCTACAGTATGTTTATTGTTGCAAATAAATTTTCTATAACTCTGGAGCAAAATGTCTAGTTTTTCAAACGTTGCTAATCTCACACTTTTTTATATTTTATTTTTATTTGTTTATTGGGAAGGGGTTCTGGAACTCAAGAGATCGTGTGCAGATTATTTTCTCCCTCACACATCACAAACAGTTTTCACTGTTTTTTGATTAAATAAATCTAAATCTAAATCTAAACAAGTAAATCTACATCTAAACAAAAAATGAGAGACAAACTACCGACAACAGAAATGATGATCTGGCAAAGACGTTGTTAACTTTTACAGTTAGACAATATAAGATGTTATGAAATAAGGAATAAAATTAAAGTGCAAACTTTATCTTGAATGAAATTATCAAAATTAAACAACTAAAATGGTACATGGACATATGAGAAGACTGAAATTCGATAGACTTCCACAAAAAGCCTGGAAATGGACACCCAATCCAAGAAGATACAGGGAAAGTCCAAAAAGGAAATGGAACATGGCAATAACTAAAACCACAGAGAAAAAAGAAATGGAGGAGAAAGACATGTGCAATAAGGATGCACAGAAATTGGGCTGCAGGAAATGGCCAAGGCTGTAAAATAGCTGCTAAGTAGATAGAGAATTGATAGCACTGCAAAATGAGGAAAAAATTGTCCAAAAATTCTTTATTTGCTGGTAGTTCCATTTACAGAATAGTAAGGAAATTAGTTCACCAATGTTTAAAAAGACAATAGAGGAGAAATCCCTCAGAAATTCTCATTTAAAATGAAAATATTCCTTACATACATAAATAATACACAATGAATTGTTTTTTAATGATTCATTTTTAGTGGTTATATAACAGCATCAGTGACTTTTCGTCTCATTTTGTTAATAATTAGAGATCGGAAGTTCAGACATTTATTTTGCCTAAAATAGGCATGCAGAAAGGCATTTATTTTTACTCAAATGAGCCTGGAGAATTGGCATTTATTCTGGCTAAAGTAGGGTGGTAAAAACACAAAAAACATTACAAAATCTCCATTTAAAAATAATTATTGTAAAAGAATTAATAATTAAAATTGTTTTCATTTTTATTCTAAATCTAAATTTTACATTAGCACTTACATATAAGGGAACTACATTTCCATTGTAAGTTAAGTTTGATTGCACATGACCATCAGGATGACTGCAAATTTATTTTACTCGCGATGCTGTCTCTGCAAATTGCTATTGTGTACTCTCTTTTGAATCTTGAGATGGTGTCAGTAAGAACATATATATAGATTTCATTTCTCATGCTTCTCTAAATGTCAGAAGGGAAGAGAAAACAAGAAGGAACTAAGAAGGATAACCATGTACAGATGGGTCTGTTCTCAAAAGGGACCAGAGGCCATACACAAACATGAAATTTCTCATGAGTGAACAAGACTGTCTGCATCAACAAAAAATATCAAAAATCTTCACTGGAAGCATCTTCCTTACCCTTTTAGATTTTTAACACAATCTGACACTGGAGCCTCCATGTTCACAGAAAGACAATTCAAGACCATGCCTTTACGTTGTCCAGGCTTGCAGGTTTGATTCCAGTTCGTAAGAGATATACCACGAGGGGGAAAAGGAAAAACATAGCAAAAAAGGCAGAAAAAAAGCAGAAATGAGGCAAAATGAAAATCTACTAAAACAACTCCAAAACTACAATTACGTGATTCCTATTGTTAAAACTCATAAAATCATAACAATAATAAATAGGCACTTTGCCAAATTTCCAGGCTCTATCATTTCTACATAAATATGAACAATTAAAAGTAGTATAAAAGTAAACTATCTTCATATTACATTATACCATCCAATACATCTTAAAAATTGAGTGACCATATTGCAACCTACTTTGATATTCAAATTTTCATACAGATTATCATATAGTCTGACTTGATCTCTAAATATTTTAAATTTTGACACTTAATAATGAAATGTTTCACTGTCATTTCTATGATAAAGCTCTTGCAGATTTCTCTTTGATGTTTTGGATAACAGATAACCTTGAGTAAAATTTGTAAGTCATGTTGTAGGTTGATTATATTCTCTTGGTCTCTTTGAGTTTCTAAACAATTGGATTTATTCTCAAACATGGATGTTTAAACCTTGTATAGTTTTGTAACAATGTTTTGTCAAGAATCTTCCCAAAGTTTTGTAATTTTGATATAATGATGAAATTCTTCTTTGGTAGAAGCTACCAAGGTTGCCCAAATTTCAGGGTTTTTGTATTTTTTCCTCTATGAAGACATTTCATCATCTTTAATCCATGTACAACTTGAAATGCAAACTAACCCATTTTTAAAATTATAATTTTTTATTTGTATTATTTTTCTTTTATCTGCCTGATAATTGTCTCCAAATTATTTATTAACAACCTGATTGCTACGATACATATATAAACTAAACTTATTAATTTACTAAATCTATAGCCTTTAATTATTTCAATCAGCTTGTTTCTAGACTTTAGACATCTTATCACATGTGCTAATTGTGTTATAGTGTAAAGATCTGCAGTGATCCAAGGGGCACAAAATTTTAATTAAAGCATAGTGTGAATACAACATTTATCACATTTTCATCTCAATTGATTTTCTTATATTATATATAGAATTCTTTCTATGTATAAATAAAAATTTAGGAATTTAATTGTAATATTGTAATTAAATCAGTGTATTCAAGCAAAAACATTTAACACTTTATAAATAATTCTAAAAGTTAAGTAACTTTGTACTGCTACCTGATGTTTAAAGACTAGGCTCCGTTCTTGATTTGACATCTTAAAAATCTGGTTTTGTGAGTGAGTATTTCTCACACTAAGAATTTATTAAAAAATAGTCAAACTTTTTTAATACAAATAATTTAATTTTATATAGAATTCAAATTTTGCACATTTCTGATCACTTCTGACCAGTGCTGCGGGGTGTGTGTGCCCAAAAGATCGCAATTCCCAAAAATGTAATAGAAAATTTAGGAGTCTTATTTTATTGTTTTCTGACTAAGGAATAAAATCCAAGCTCCAGAAAGAGTTTTAACTGTTTAATGGCCACATAACTGTTTCTTGAAAAGAAAGATAAAATTCAAGGAATTGAATTCATATTCAATTTAGTTCAAGTGGACATGCTTTATTTAATTTTATTTGAACACCTGACAAAATTTTAACACCTTAAGTGTCCGTGGAATTGCTAGGGGCAAAATATCTGTTTCTACCAATACTTGAAACAATATGATGTGAAAAATAATTTCATTTTACAGGATCATTTACAGGGTAAAGAACAAAGCAGAACACAATATAATGTTGCGTTTTGTACAAAATGTTCCATGAAATATTGCAATACTAAATAATATTTTAATGGAATTTTCTATGGATTTCCTTCTTTCCAAAAGAAAATTATGATTTTTCTTGTCTTATGGAATAGTTACAATATTTGAGGCAACTTTTGTGAGTTATCATCTCAATATAATAAAGTCAACAGAACAATGAGCTGTTCAACACTTTCCCTTGATCCATTGAGCAAATACTAAGGTGATTCCTTCATTTGCTTCTGAAAAGTAATTGTAACTGCACATGTTTTTTCAATCTCTCATTTTGTTCGGATCTTTTGCCTCCTTTTGCCTTGGTCCAAGAGGAGAGCATCAGGGGAATGGAAAGGATTCATTTTAATAAAATACTCTGTTGGCCTTTTCCTAGCAGGGGACTTCTAACACTTGGGGTGACGGGAGGTTTCCTGTCAATTCACACTTGGATTGCACGTTAATAAATACTGTAGATGTATATTCTATGTAGTATTTGACGTTAATAACAGAATGTCATTCCGGTACCTCAAGAATAATTATTAAATTATATTATAAATATATAACTATTTCTCTGAAATTAATAACTCATTGGAGTGTATTCCGGGTTCTAAAAGTTTATAAACCAAGCACTGAGAGTATCTAAAATATGTGTTTCAGATGTAGTATAATAAAAACAAAGAATGATATAAATTTTAATGTCATAAAATTCAATGATATTTATTGTCAGGAAAATCCAAAAATCTAAAAACTTGTATATGGTGTTGAAGCCATATAGTTCCATTATTCATCATGTGAACTTTAAAACTAAATATTCATTACTGTTGACAACTTCAATATTTTACGTGCATACTTTTTATCATGTTACAGATTTCTTGAGTTATATAAATTGGTATTAATGCTCGAGCAGTTACCATGAGAGAATGCAATGAACTTGAACTTGACGATTTTAAAATAAAATGCTACATAATTGTAAATTATTTTAATAAGTCTTTTTACAAAGCTAAACCCAAGGTGTATCCTCACATGTTTATTATTTTGGTTTTATTTTATTTAATTTTTGAAAAGTATTTCACTAAATTTACGATTTGTGCATTTTTGAAATGGTTAAGCATTTGAGATTTTCTGAATATACTCATTTTGAAGTTCATTTTCTTCCAAAACTTTTGAGTTTTCCAGAAACTTCATAAGAAATTATTTAAAGTAATTGTACCCACAAATACAATAATGTATACAAATAGGTCGAAATGTGAATATTAATCGGGTGCGAGATATATAAAAAATTACAATTGCAAAATTTTTATAAAAACAAAATATACATCAATGTGGCGTTGCAATCAAGTTGTTAAGTTCATTTAGCACTATTCATACTAGCAAAATACCCGGCATTGTCCTTTTTCTTCGTATTCAAACTTTCCGGATAAGAAACGGTCTCCGTGTGTCTCTCTATTTGTCTCACTCTCTGTGTATTTCTTTATGTTCTCTGTCTCTCTGTTTCTTTCTGACTTTGTTTCTCTGTCCCTCTCTTTCTTTCTGTGTGCTTCTCTCTCTCTCTCTCTCTCTCTCTCTCTCTGAATCTGTCTCTCTGTTTCTCTCTCTGCGTCTCTCAATCCTGTCTGTCTCTGTAATGTCTGCCTCTGTTGGTATCTGTCTCTCTTGTCTCCGTCTCTCTGGGACCACCTGAGTCTCTCCGACACCCTCTGTGTCTCTCCGGGGCCATCCATGATCATCTGTGTGTCTCTTTTTGTCTCTATCACTCTCTGTGTCTCCCATCGTTTCTCTCTCTCTCTGTGTCTCTGCCTCTTGCTGCCTCTATCGTTCTCTGCCTGCCTCTCGGTCTCCGTCTAACTCTCGGTCTCCGCCTAACTCTCGGTCTCCGTTTAACTCTCGGTCTCCGTTTAACTCTCGGTCTCCGTTTAACTCTCGGTCTCCGTCTAACTCTCGGTCTCCGTCTAACTCTCGGTTTCCGTCTAACTCTCGGTCTCCGTCTAACTCTCGGCCTCCGTCTAACTCTCGGCCTCCGTCTAACTCTCGGCCTCCGTCTAACTCTCGGTCTCCGTCTAACTCTTGGCCTCTGTGTTTGTCTCTCTGTGTTTCTGTCTGTTTCTTGACCCTCTCTCTCTCTCTCTCTCTCTCTCTCTCTCTCTCTCTCTCTCTGTATATTTGTCTCTCTTTTTCTGCCTGTTTGTGTGTGTCTCTCTCTGCGTCCCTGCCTCTGTCTGTCTCTGTTTTTTGCGATTGAAATTTTTCAAAAAAATTCAAAAACTTCTCCAAATTATGACAGATTTCTCGAGAAAAGAAACCGACAAATCCCGCACCGGGAGGCAGTAAAATGTTACATTCTGAGAAAAGAACCATTTTTCAACGCTTTCCTCGAATGGAAGATTTATGATTCGCCTCCTTTAAAGAAATTTGAATCAACGATGCCCCTGCGCGGTTATGGCAGTGTGGACCAACCCAGGTAATTTTGCCAGTGTCCCCTGACTGCCAGACACTGCCTTGACACTATCGGTTTGGAAATATGGAAAATAACTGAAATACATGTTAAAAATCACATGCGATACAGCGATCAATGTAGTATACCGGAACCTAAGATAGATGAATCACAGTTTATGATTGGCCAGTAGGAAGAAACGGTAAGAAAAATCGGATAGAAAAAGCGATAAACGTTTTTAGATACACCGCCCTCATTGGGACATTTTGTATGTATAGTTAAACACTATTGGTTTTAATTTCATGAGTAGAATTGTCTTTAATAAGAACTAACAAGCTCTGCCCGATTTCTCCTTCACTAAACTACGCGCGCTCCCTAAGTTAGGCCGAATAAGGGGGGGGTAGAGGTGAAGCTCATCATACAGAATCCCCAATTACAGGCGATCGCTGCAAATACGAGAGACCACCGAAGTGTGGCGAAGGTCCTGCCTTTCTCACAAACATTTTAGCAAATTTTCATCTGCGGAAATTGGCAAGCCTAACCTGCAGCTGCACCCGGCGAAACACTAGCGCCTCCTATCGAACCACCCTTCAGCTGACTGAAGCGGCGGATATCACACTTGGACGTAGTCTTTGAACGCACCCCTGGCGGGCCTCCGTGCCGGCCAGACCAGACATCAGGCATCACAGCACGCGCGTCGCCATCAGTCGCCTCTGGATGCAGCTCAGAAAGTGCGAGAGTGCCTGGCTTAATAAACGATTCGTTCCACTGAAGGTCGCTCGGGTTTCCCCTTCGAGCTCTCCGATTGGCGGTTGATAAAGAGATTTAGCTCGTGCAAAATACGTCACTATTTCAATCGGTTTCCCTGTAAACGCGAAAATAAGATGGAAATGCGTAGTAAATTCTCACAATTGTCGCGTTTATTTGTAAAATGTCTATTGATTTTTGTTGATGGCAGTTCTTGAAATATAATATTCTCCCGAAATTTCACCAGACGTCATAGAAGAAAGAGCGTGGATGATTGGAGGAGGGGAGCAAAGGTGCGGAATGTTTCGCAATTCCAAATTGACCGGTGTGGAGTCACGATAAGTTGACTTAAGCTGTAGATGTTGATTTAAGTCTGAGGTTTAGAAAATGCATTGGCCTGCACAAACCAGTGAAAGCCCAAAAGCAATCTCATCTATTGTGAAAAATTAACAGATTTATTGAGCATTTATATAATATTTGAAGCTCCTTTGTAAGTAGATTCCATTTATATTTTTCATTTTAAGGTTACCGTTATGTAAAATTTGTGCATACATTGAGTCATGGGATATACTTCAAGCCTTGGTAAGTTTCATCACATATTAACCTCAACGCGTAAGAAGTCTGATTAGTCTATTCTGAGTATTGTAGTACACTACCACACATGCCGAGAAGTTTACAGCTTGACCCAGGTGGGGCGATGCCCCACTGAAGGAAGATTCCTGGTGGGGGAAATCCTCGCAAGCTGGTGGGAGATACCTGGTCGGCAACGGACCTCACCATCAGACGGGGAAGATCACCGCCACCTCCAGCGATAAAACGTACACTACACCTTCGGGAATAATGACCTTTAGCAGTTGCCGCGCCCGGAATCACTAATCAATCATTCCATTGAAAGTGAAATAAATAATACGTTTAAGATATGTAAAAGGGATACTTATGCAATAAACAGTGTAGAGATCCAGAAGACCTTCAGCTTTCATTATCCGTCGTTGCATTTTCGTCCGCTAAAGCGGATGGCACATCCCGATAATAGACCCAGCATCGGTATCGTTCATATCGATGGTGGTGGAACGACTTCACATAGTGCTCTTGGCGCCCGTCGCTAAGAACCATCGGGACTGTGTGACTTTGGTCTAGTACAGTTCTAGTGGCTGTGGCTCAAGTTAAGCTACTTTCAAGACGTTAAGGAAATATTTTTCGTTGTTTCTGAAGAAGACTTTTTTTCAAATAAAAATTCTGACATTACTTCAGTGATTGAAGCCTGTTAAAAGGCTATAAACACGATTTTCAATCGCGTTTTTAGCACAAGCAAACCAGCACAGGCAAAAGGAAAAGGTTACGGAGTTGGCGTTTAAGTGTTTCTGAAAATGCGAAATGTTGAGCTAGTTTTCACAAATACCTTACGGTTTACCTTAGCGATTTAACTGTAAAGTATTTTTCTCCGATATTACACATTTACCTCCAGGTCATTATCTCTCCGCTACTGATTTATTTTTTTGCGTACCACTATGTACTTTCTGTCGTCTGAAATCTGTACCCATGATGTACCCATGAAACTGTGGCAACATGACAATTTGGAGGAGTATTGCTCTTAAGGATGTACAAATTCACAAGCTTCGATACATTATAGCTCTACCTTTAAAAATACTTTTCAAAAATTGTTTTAAATCTTGTTCAATTTTTTGCCTTCACATTTGTTGGCACACTTGTGACAAATGTTAAAACATTTGCTTTCCTCTGGTTTGCAATTCAATTGTATCACTTTCTTTAGGGAGTTGATAAAACGATTCATTGAGGACGAGGAAACAAACAATAGGTAATACAAGTTTTAAACTAGAGCTGGTACAACAGCACATACTTTCGCGCGTGATCGAAAATAGTAATGTAATATTAAAATATTCTAATTTCTACCATACTAAAAACTCAGATACACCTTGAAAAATAAATGCTTACATTTATTTTAATTGTTAGGTAAAGCAGTCGTTTCTTACGTTTAGAAATGAAACAAATATGAATAAATGTAAATGTTACAGAATTAACAGAACATAATACTGACAAGCAAGAATAATTTCACTCAATCCTACCTTGATTACATTTGAAGAGAGTTTTCAATTTTTTTAATACCATAATTAGATATTAAAACTTCTTAAAGTATAGAAATATGTTTGTCAGTTCTAAGTTAATATTTATTGCCGTTTATCAATCTTCTTTCTTTTATAAGAATAACAATAGCTTTCAAATTCTTCCCAATTTATGTTTACGAAGCCCAGTAAATTTGGAGCAGGCGACTTTGTAGTCACATTACACAGAAAATACTCATACTTTCAGAAAAATCAACATAACCTTATTTGAAGGTATATGTTTATGAACATATTTCATTAAGAAAAAAATAAATCTTCACAATTGTAGTTGCAAGAAGACGCCAAATGTTTTAATTTTAAAAAAATCATAAAAACAGGCATTTCAACAAACATGACATCTGCACCATTCTCTTAAGCGTTCTTTATGCTATCTAAGGTCCTAATTTAACCAAAAAATCTGCGGTTTTTAAGAAAAGTGGTTTAAAGACAATAAAAATTGCCTATATTTGACACAAAATTTCGCCAAAAATAATTATTTGTTTGAAAAATCAAAAAGACTTTACCCAAAGATCTGATTTTCATGAACACATTTCACTAAGAAAAAAACAATCTTCATAATAATTCTCTTAAACGTTCTTCAGACTATCTAAGAAAAATTTAAACAAAGTCGATGGCGCCATTTTCTTGAAAATTTTGAAAATTTCCAGGGGCTCTAGTTAAAGTATCCCCAAAATTAAAATATCGGTTTCAAATTCAAGGGGCCGCGACATCAGCCAGATCGATTGGGAATACCAATTTTGGAGAAAATCGGCTGAACGGACGGACGTTTTGCCGCCAATCGATTTTTCGGTATCAAGGACGCACAAAACAGGGATTCTGCTACACCATGTGATAGAGGATGCCCTCCCCCCTAAATTTAGCCACCGAATTTATCCACTTTTTCGTTTTCAGAGCCCTGTAACAAGAGTTTTTCTGCTGAAAATTCGCAGTTTTTTCTCGCAGCATTACTTAACTTTCTCTATACCGCGGTAGCGGTAGCGAGAAAGTAAAAATATTGGTAAAGATGACACCCTTAATTTCATTTCATTTTACATCAACTGTTCATTACACCTTCCGAGCACGAACCTCGCAGCGACGATTACGTCATATTCGAGAAATGGGAAATCGATCTCCGTTTTTAAGTTTGAAATGAAAATGCTTTTAAGCTCTTACCGCGGATACCTCGCGCTTTTTTGAATATAAAATTTGTATTTTAAAAACAGTTCTCATTGTAGCGTATTCTGAAATCCTCTATCACAAGGGTGAGGCGTTTTAATCTTGCACTTTACAAGTTGTCTGAGCAAGATTTCCAGTTATTGTATTTGGTAAGTGCTAATGACTTCGCATTAAAAAGTAATATAGAAGTAAAACTTCATGAAGTACTAATTTCATTGCGGGCTACTATTGATTTCACTTTTCTTCAATTCTTTGTTCTTCCCGGTGGCGGATTTATCGTTAAAGTAAATAAGCTACAGCTTAGGGCGTTAGAGTTGAAGGGACCTTAAAAATTATGAAACAAAATTGAAATTTTTCTAAAAAATATGAAAATATACTTACACAAATTTATTTACATAGTTCCCGTAAAAAAATAAAAAAAATCAATTTGATAAATCCGCTATTGAAGTTAAAACAGATTTATTCTAAGAGAGAAATTATAATTCTCATCTATTATGTTTTGAACTTGTCGAGTGCAAGTCAAAATGCATCAAAATGTTGATATACTGATAAAAATAATTTCTTTTCATATATCCAACGTATGGCGTATTCGAACACAAACATTTTGAAATAATAAAATAGGACAAACAATGCAGTTCACACTAGTGCGTCCCTTTATATTATTATTATTATTATTATTATTATTATTATTATTATTATTATTATTATTATTTTAAAACCCTTGTTTGGAATACACCAGTTATTAAAGTCAACAGTTTGAACCATCCAATCAGAAACGCTGATTGATGCATTCGAACTTGTCTTAGCAGAGGCATCTTAAAACTTTATACTTAACTATCTATCAGCTCTTTAATTTGCTTTCTTAAATTAGAGTTTTCATTTGAATCACCACATGTGTTTTCGAAATATTCGACTTGATTTTAAATCATTTTGAATGTAGGATTAAAAATTCGCATCATAATTATCATTTTAAAAATGCATCTTTATTTCATCTAAAATAAGTCATTCAATTGTACGTAAATGTAACTTTTTATTAGGGATATTTTTTGGCTTATTCCAAGAGAAGTATACTGTAATATAGTTACGTAAAATTAAAAACTTTTTAATAGACTGGCGTATGAATTGTTTTGTTATAGAACACGACTGTTAAGCGTTTAATTAATATTGTTTTGGGGATGTCAAACTCTTAGTTTCTTTTGAGATGTGTGTACAAAAAGTGATTAAGTTGTATTCAACTTCCGTTGGTGGACTCTAACCAGTCAATGAAACTTGATTTGTGAGACGTGCGATTTGGCTGCTTTGGTTATAAGACTAGGTCCTTCTCGGGATTTCTTCTCTACCAAAAGTCTACGGAGTCCGAAAATATATCTCATAATATACAAAATGATATTTTTTCGGACGTTCTATTACAATTGTGGAAGATATCCAAATTCATATAACTGTTTCTCAGGAACATTCGAAATTGGTTTGCAATATAAAACTATTTTGACTTAAAATGATTTAAAGAGAGCGAAATATTACCAACTAACAATTATTTCGTGAACCACTAACCACGAGGGCTCGCACCGCCTCTGTTCTCTCATCTAGTACGTCAGGGCTTCAGGAATGTCGGACCTGGGTCACACTGGGTGTGGCAATGCGTTTTCGTTTAACTGGGATTCTCGGTACACCACGTGCTATAGGAGTTTTCTTCTTAATTTAGCACATTGATTTATTCACTTTTTCATTACCAGGGCTCAGCAATGATTTTTTTCTGCTGAAAATCTGCCGTTTTTTGAGCATCATTACATAACTTTTCCTTTTATACGTATATTACTCCTATATACGAATGTATAAGGGAAAGTAAAATGTACTTATTATTTCCGGAAACCTCGAATGATTTGAAAGTACCGACATCCATGTCGCCTCGCTAGTCACTCACTTGATCAGTCCTGTTGTGCGTTGTGCGTTTCGAAGCTGCCGTTGAGATGGCGGCGGCGCTGTTGGGCGCGTACCTTCAGCTGGCGCGCGCGCCGTCGGAGGAGCAGAAGCGGCCGTTGGCGGGGCTGGCTGCACGTGCGGCGCGTGCAGCGGGACGACCTCCGGGCGACGTGCGCTGCGTAGCAGTTTCCGCGGGGGCGGAAGGCGACGACGAACGTGACGCTTTTGAGCGCGGCGCTGCTGGGTTTGGTGCTAGCGGGCGTGGAGACGCGGGGCGTCGCGCTGTCGCGAGTGGCGCTTTTTGGCTTGGCGCTGGTGGGCGCGGCACACCTGATTGTGGTGTGACGTGTCACCGTCGGAGTCGACTGACTTCACCACGGTTCTCGCCACGGTGCGATATGGTAATGGAGGCGCGCCGCAGTAGCGCTTCTGGAAGTGGAGCATCTTCAAGTGGCGCTTCTGGAAGTGGCGATGCTGGGAGTGGCGCTTCTGGAAGTAGTGCTTCGAGAAGTAGCGCTTTGAGAAGTGGCGCTTTTGCAAGTAGCGCTTCTGAAAGTAGCGCTGCTGGGAGTGGCGCTGCTGAGCAAGACGCTGCTGGCCAAGGCGCTGCTTGGCTGTTGGACGAGATGTTGCTAGGCACGCTAGCGACTCACGAAGCTTTTACTCTCTTGGTGCACGCGCCGCCCGACGTCTTCCGTTACCCCGCGGTGCTGGTGGCGGCGCGTAATGCCCGTGTCGCCCGCACGCTCGCCGGCGAATACACAGCCTTTACGACCATCACTGTGAGTGCGCAAGATTTGCCTGAGGCATTCGCCCCTATTTGTATCGCACCTAATTTAAACTTCTTTCACTCTGTTCAAAAGTATGAATACACACTTACCTTTAATCAATTGTTTTAATTGAGATTGAATGAGGATAAATAGGTAATGAACACTTTTTTCTTTCATCTTAGCCTTCAGTTACTTCATCTCTTTGTTTTTCTGCTCAGTTTTTTGAAGCCTCTCTTGTAGTTCTTCTTTCTCCCCTTCTCCGTCTCAGTCTGATTGGAATGTCCTTCACATTAACGTGAGGCCCCAGTCTGAAAGCGAGTGTTCTCATCCTGAATGCGCCTGCTCGCACTGTGATAAGGAACATCTCGTAAGGCGCTGTGGCGCGCGCAGGTGCCGGTGGGCGAGGCGCGGCCCGAGTCGCTGGGGCCGCCGGAGAGCTCCGCCCTTTCGCTCGGAGGCGGCGGCGGCGGTGGGGCGTGGGCGCTGGTGGTGGCGCGGCGCGGGGGCGGGGTCGCGCTGGGGGCGGACGCGCCGCTGGACGAAGAGCAGCTGGAGCGTTTGGATGCCGCCGCCCGCCGCCACTGGCCCGCCCACGCGCCCGGAGAACACCCACCCAAGTGGACCGTGCCAGTCATGCACGTGTCGCCTGGCCTTTACAGTAAGTGTATTTACTGATAATAACAATGTATGTGAAAAGTATAACCACGAAGACTGAGGTACGAACTATAACAATTTATTTCGGCTTTCTACTTTACAAAATTCCACAAACCAAATCGTACAATTCAACAATCCCAGGTTTGACCAACTTGCCAAAGGTGAAAACTCAAGTTCGTAAGCCGTTCACAGTTTCACCGGTAGATACCCAAGTCCGGAGCCTAACCACCAAAAGTTCCAAAATTGAATAAACAAAGTATGCAGCGTAGTCTGCGGAGCAGAATCAGTAACAAACACTCGATCACTCGCATTCGATCAGAGCTCAAATCGTATCTGCCTTTCGCGCGACGAACACTATGGCCCATTCAATCACAGTTCAAATCTTGTCTGCCTTTCGGACGACCAACACTATGGCCTACTCGATCACAGTCCAAATCTTGTCTGCCTTTCGGGTGACGAACACTATGGCCCACTCGATCAAAGTCTAAATCTTGTCTGCCTTTCTGGCATCGGGCCGCCATGTAATATAGGTGTCGCCGCTGCTGGCCTAGACTTGCGCCGACGGATTGATGCTTGTTGAAGCGAATATTATTGTGCCGTCTTCCCGGTTCCAATATAGAGCGCGTGTCGATTTGCGCGCGCGAACTGGAAAGTCCGCCAAGCATACAGTAGTATGTATGTATGTATGTATGTGGACATTTATTTGGTATCTTTGGATAGAATAAGATATATTTTACTCACGATAGCACGAAAAGCAAATATTAATGTTTCTTCGTTTCTTCTTAAACACTACTTATATTATTCATGTATTCTAAATCACATTAATCTTATTATGCATCATTTCAGTTCATAACGACGGCGTGGAATTCAAAATTATCACACAATTATCTCAACTGATGGGAGCAAAAATACGCGTCAAAAAATGTAAGACTGTGCAACCTTGGGGGAGTACTGGGCAAAAGTTAAGCAAGAAGAAGATAACAATTAGCGGTGAGATGGTGCAGTGTTATAAGACAGAAAAATTCAGGGATTACGGATACCCCTGGCAGTTTGGCTGCCTGGTGTCGGCTCCGCGGCCAATCTCTATCAGGGGGAACCTCATCGCAAACGTGAAGACCAGTGTGTGGGTTGCTGTGTCGACGTACTTTGTGCTGGTTGGCATCGTGCTGGAACTTCTCACGCCAACGCAGAACACTGTTTCAACTCACAGGGGACAAAAGAGCACGTTTACGGAAGGTGAGTAGGACACCTGTTCAGCGGCATCGAAGTGTGAGTGAGAAACTGGGATAGGGGTTGCTGAATTTGTTTGCTTCTAAAAAAGAAAGAGAGGAGGGGAGTGTAAATGCGTGACAATGGGAGGGAAAGAGTGAGGGGGGATCGGAGATTGAGAGTGGAAGAGTGGGAAGAGAAGAGCGGGAGAGGGAGAGCGGGAGAGAAGAGATGGATGGTATAGTGGGAGGGGATTTGACAGAATTACCATAGCATGATGATTTACAAGGATAGTGAGATTAAATTAATATTTTCAGAAATATTAAATTCGGCAATGACAACAATGGGGCAAAAGACCCATAAAAATACGTCGTGAACAATTACTATAAACAAGTCGCAATACAGCAGAATCAGTAGAGGGGGAAAATATAGGACGTGGAATAGATAATGAAAAACAAGGACACGTGAGCAATTTCCGTGTAAACAGTATTAAACGTGAGAAAATGAATAATAGGTATGTAGTTCAAAGAATAAAGTTGTAAATGCGAGTGCAACCAATGAGAGCGGAGATAACATTCGAGCGAGCAATCAACATGCGCGCACAGAGGCAGGAAGAAACGTGTTGGAAGATTTCGCCCGAGAGAAAACAGGAGACGAACGCGCGCAACTCGAAACGAAAGAGAGCTCGAGACTAGGAGGTGGACGGACGTGCAGATGGAACGCTCGCAGAGGGAAGTTGTTTTTAGTGTGGAAATGGAATGAAACGTCGAACAACGGCTAAGTTGGCGTCATATGCTTCTCAAAGGAAAGTAACAATGACGGAACATTTGGTTAGCAGAAAATAATGTAGGATGATCCAGTTGCGTTTTTTTAAATTTTTATAATAGATAAATTTGTAATCAGGGAAATAATTTGGCCAAAGCATGCAAAGAAAGGGGAGGGTTTATTTAATAGAATATAAACACCTTAGTTTTAGGTTATGGGAATTTGCGGTTCTGACGTAAAGTATTTTCCCCCTGAAAGTTGAAATTGTCCATGTGTTCACCATACAACTACCACAGAACGTGGTGAGTTGACAATAACTGAATTATCCACTAATTTTGTAAAATAATACAAGAGAATTTTTTTCACTCTAACTGAAAGGTCACTATCCGAGTTCACTATAACTTTTTTTGGGCGTGTTACGCCTATGACTCCATCAGAAATACTGGAGCTTATCAATGAGAATAGTTTAGCCGGCGCCACTACATGGCATCAAAACTGCGAGAACTTGTACCACGTGGCAATGTGCAACAGTATTGGACGGTGCTGGGAGAAGGGACAGGCCGGCGGGTAGGGGTGGGGGAAACGGGGTTGGGGTAGGGCGGGGGAGAAGGACGGGCCAGACCGGGGGAGAAATTGGGAAGGGTCCAGGCTGGGAAGCGGTGACGAGCGCATCGTGGCGAAGATATAAATAAAATTACTTCTCACTGACACTTAAGATAAAATTTGTTCGCACTTCATGTGGCATTAAAATGGTAGGTAATAAATTCTCGTACGACGCAGCAGACGTCAAATTACATGGACAATAAATCAATAATAACACCAAAATATTAATCACTAATGCCTTTGACCATTGTATAGTGCGTACAGTGAGGCGAGCGTGGTTTGCTTGGAGCCAGACCGCTTCGCCGTTCCAAGCCCCAGCCTCTGACCAGGCCCAAGTCCAAGTCGAAGACCAGGCCCAGGCACAGACCCAGGCCCAGGCCCAGGCCCGGGCCCGGGCCCGGGCCCAGGCCCAGACTCAGGCCCAGGCCCAGGCCCAGACTCCGGGCCAGGCCCAGACCCAGGCCCGGGCCCAGACCCAGGCCCAGCCCACGGCCCCGATGTCGTCTATGGAGGGCGTGGTCTCCGGAGAGGTGTGGGGCGCCGTGGAGACATCGCAGCCGCTGGCGCCCAGCGATCAGTGGGTCGCGTTTACGCTGCTCGCCGCCGGCCTCGTCTTGGCGCTGATCGCCTTCGCTCTGGAGGTGGCACCGCCCGCCACCATGCGCGTTGCACACGCACTCAGGAGGTATTTATTTAATTACAACCCTTACAACCACAAAAGGAAGAGAAGTAGAATAGTTACGACAGAAAATATTGCAAATCCATGAATACATAAGTTTTATATTTACTAAGATCTTTACACATATATGAGGATAATGTTTCGGCCGACAAAAGCAAACCCTGCCGTCAATCTTACCTTAATGTAATTTGTGTATGTCATCTCTGAAATTTGTAAATAAAAATTAAGACCAGTACTGCAATCTAAAAAAAATCGTTCTGAGAGGATAGATACGATATGTATGAAATATAATTTCGAAATAATAATCAAAACTCTCTTACCTCTTTGATGTTTCCCGCATATATCACATGAATAATATACAGTATAAGGAAGTATATTAAATACCTACAAGTGATAAGTCACGAACGTTTATTTCAACAATCCCTGAACACGATGTTCTCTATGAAAGACCAAGAGCTCTTCCATTTCCCGCGAAATTGCAAAGTTGAACATGACGCCATCTCCTCGTTTCCATTCTAGCCGCGCATTTCAAACAACTTAAATTTCGTAGCTTTTTGTTAATAAAGGAAAGCTGCGATCTATTCGATATATAATTTCCTCTGCTCCTAATGTTTTCTTTTTTGGTACCTCACCTGTTTAAAACCATTCGCTGCGAGCCGATTAGATGGGACAACAAAATCGTTCTCTTTAGAGTTTTAATATATGATACATTTTGTTAATTTAACATGCATACGGTTAAATCATTATGTTGTACCTGAGAAGTGCTATTTGAGGACGTTTTATTAAGACCTGAATCACTACTCTCGCTCTCAATCTACTATACTAATTCGAATAATTAATAAAGACAGATGTCTGGCTCAGCATATGAATGAGTTGAGAGGACTACTACATTACAAGATGGGATTATTCTCCTAGCCAACCACAAAGATAACTCAACAGGGTGATTTTAATGGAATATATTCGCGGAATCCTTCGTACATGAACACACGCATAAATATAATTGAAAACGGTAACATTGATTTACTTAGCACCATCTTTTTTCGCATAGAAAAACACAATATAAACCTGAGGCATGGTCCCTGAAGACTTCGCTTGCTAGTAAAGAATGCCCGCACAAGGAAGACGAGGTACTCTTCTACGAGGCACCAGTTCGCGCATTTGGAAAATATGTTAGAAATCCGCCCATGCGCACAGGAGTTTCCTACCAACACTGTGATTTTGCGCGGAGCACAATTTAAAGTTAACCACGGACAACTGGCAGAGTTATAACGTGTTGTGAAAACTGTGAATTAATGGGAAATCCTAACTGTTTGATAATAATATACTATTATTAATTATTGCGTCAGAGAACGCGACATCCCCTTCCTGCGCCTCGGATGCAGCGCCAAATCGCGACTGCTTGTCATTTTACTTGACTTAAAACAATACGTATGAATCTATGTATGAACAATAGTTATGAATCTATTCTACATTAATTCCCTACGTACGATGTCTATTTTAGTCTTCGGGTCGGAGCGGGTCGGAGCGGGTCGGAGCGGGTCGGAGCGGGTCGGAGCGGGTCGGAGCGGGTCGGTGCTAGAAAAAGCACTGCTACCTCACACACAAGTAACGCAGAAGGTAAACAATAATTTTTACAATACACCTGCAATCAAAAATGAACTCTTCGCAGGACTTACAAGATAAAAATTCCCCCTCGACGTCGGTCAAAGCAGTTTATGACCCCTCCCACCCAGAAGATGAGGATTCTGTCCTTAATTTTAGTAATCCCAGATTGTGATCTTGGTAGAGAGAAGTTGAAGAGGTGTACTTCAGGATAGGTGACAATAAATGTACTTCAATGTTAAAGTTAAATTTCCAATTTTCCCACCATTCATGTTCTTTCCTAGATATAGAATTTAGTATTTAATTAACTTGGACGTGTTTGAAAAACTATGTGTCAAAATGGACGGGGTAAAATTCAGTAACTCAAATATTCTTTTAAAGAGTTATGTTAACATTACTGTAATACATTTCTCAGAAACGCTTTCAATATAAATCTTCATCATCGTATGTTTGAAATATCTGTCACTGACAAGAAAATGGAGGAGCCAAGGTAAAATGATAAATGGATACGACGGTGATTTGAGTAACGTCCAGTGCTTTTTCAAAACGCAATTTGCCGTCTTAATGAAATAAATGTATACGCATTAAAACACTTACTGTAAATTAAGTAATGACACAAATATATTGCGATAATAATACGTACCGTAACGGAAATATATTACACCTTTGTTGATATAAGCTAGCTTCTGTGCCGTAAATAGGTAACGAAAGAAAGAATGAAAAACCTTCGTTTTGGGGTTCAAAGAAATAATTGCCAGGAAGAGTTTCCGAACTACCAAAACATTGGTCTCAGAAATGGCTTAATTGAAAGTTTCTTCACCAGTGCTGCATGTTGATAATTAATGATGAACGTAGTAAGGATGGCGTAATAAGTACGTCCACAATCACGCTGGAGCTTGACAACAGTCTATCGATAAGAGAGATTGATAACATATTTTTCCTGTCGAAAATATATAGTCGAGAAGATTGATGTTTTTTTATGAAACGGTCTTTTCACATTGCAGTAGGAGAAAAAAAATAATTTGATGTAGGTAAAGCTCTTTTTGATATCATTTTATTATTCAAACCAGTCATGACACTTGCGTTGAAAGAATCACATTCAGTGGGAACTTGGTTTTTACATTTATCCTAAGTGCACTACCAAGAACTTGTGCCCAAAATAAAAAATAGCCATTTTTTCTGATATGAATTACTATTCTTGTGATTTCTTCACTTATTTAGCGGACGCTTAACATAGAAACCTAGCTGATAGAACTACAGCTTTGCGAGTCTCAAATATCATCCATGTTCCTAATGTCCTCTACAAAATCTCGGATCTGCAAACTGTCATCACTACACGTCCAGATAATGTATAAAGTTCCGATTTGGCACGGTAATTTAGAGTGAAGATTCCTCGAGTCCACAATGCCCCACTATTGCTTTGTATAATTTTGAAATTTCTTCTGACAGGTGAGTTATCAAACTACTTCGTAGCATAGTTACTAAGTCGCGTGATGGGTCGCCATCGCGATAACGCGTGTAGTACTTTTAAAAAATAAAGTCTTTTGAAATGAAAGTTTTGTATGAGAAATCGGTTGCGATTTACTTGCATAGCATTTGTCAAATTGAGAGGTTAGGAAGTTCCTAATTTCGTCTGTTAAGCAATATTTGGGACTTTGTTTCAGTGGCGGCACGTGAGAAAATAACATGGCGGATCTGTACCGCGCACTTTTTCCGACAAAAAAACAAAAACAAAAACCATGGAAAACAGAAAAGAGCATCCAAATTATCGCAACCGTAAAAGCACTTGTTACATTCATATGTCTTTACCGAAACGACTTGTAAACGTTTTGCCTCGGCTGCTGCCTAAAACTCCGCGTTTAATAAAAGAAGGAGCCTGGCTTGGTCTTTTACTCGTACCTAACCCTCATAAACCAATGAAGGAAATCGCTGTTTAATAAGGCAACTCACGAAATTTATTTTCGGTCGAATATTATTATCGCAATTTGAGTAGTTAATACGACACCTTCGCACAAGCCAAACACTACGCCTTATCAAAGCACAATGCTCTACACACAAGACGAAACAACACCGAAAAATACTACGTCAAACAACTGTTAAAAAACCTTGGATCTATTCTTACCTCTGCAACTGCACGTTGGAAGAGCTGTTGTGTCACGCGATTCAGGATTATTCGTGAAGCAATCGGAGCTCCTCAGAACTCGAGGGCGGCTTCGAGCATCCCTCGCTCAGTCTCTTGTAGGCGAGCGAAGCCCCACACAATAACTGAGATTGGCAGCCAGGCTAAATGTTTAGGAGCTTCAAATTGCAGCTTACGGAAGCCTCAGAGCCAAGAGCATCTTACGGAGCCACGACCGGTTGGGTGCGCGAACTAATTGCGAGGAGAGTAAACGCTTTGTGTCGTCCAAAAATATAGACGTTGTCTTTCTAGAGCAATGCGTCTACAAAAAAAATCAGATACGTAGAATACGTGCGAGAGCTGCAGCTCTCATTGTAGAGTCGTCCCTGCTGTTTTGAAATTTTTCGATTTTGCGATTTTTCTGGATTTTTGAAAATTGCAAAAGTTTAAAATAATGCTTAAAATTATGTGCAGTTGTAGCACGTGTGTCTTAATGAAATAAAGTGGCAATTAGTTCATAATTATGGCAATTCATTCTAACGTGCTTGTGTTAATAATGTGTTAAAATACCTGATGTGTCAGTTGACCTGATATAATGTCAGTAAACTTTTATTTTTAAATAAAAATATGTAGCAATTAATTGAATCAGCATGAGGAGAAAGGGAGCAATTGAAAAATGCATTTTTTTATTATGTTGGAAAGTTCTTCTTTAAGGTATGGCAAATTGTACTGTGGAGCGCGAACTGGGAAGTTGCGGGTTGCATATGACATTAATATTTTGATACTTTTTTTCAATAAATCCTTCATATTTTTAAAGTTAAAGTGCAATTCTTCACGTCTCCATGAAATTATCTTTCTTTAAAGACCTAATTTATAAAGATTGTTTGTATGTGAGAGCCACAAAATTCATCTATACTACTAAAACAGTATAGGAGAGGATTTTATATATAAACAATAAAAATATGAAGTGATGTAGCAGCATCTAGACTATCGTAGGCTGTACCAACTACAATTTCTGTTTTGTTCTCTTAGAAATATTTAATATAAATTCCATCATATTAATGAACCCATGCTGTCTGATTCCTGTAATCTTTTGCATTTTTCCTTAGCACACTTCAAAATATTCTCCTCTGCTTGCTCTTGCTCCTCTGCTGATCTTATACATCGAGTATATTTTTATTCATACATGTTATACACGATTAACTATCTTTATATTTATCATAACCGGGTTCGATGCCCGTAGAATCCCCGTAGAACCTCACGTGAAATTTGTTACGACAAAACGAGTTTGCCTGCTTCACAGTCCAACCCCTGTGAAACGACCTAAACCTTACCTTTATCCTCATTCCTTCCCAATTTTTCTATAGTCTGGTAGATGACGCAGGGCACGTGCGATACACGAGCGCAAAGACGCTACTTTCGGAGACTTTCTGGCTTGACTACGACTGGCGTGACTTGTCAACACAGCGGTCCCTAAGAGGGCGTTTATTCACGGAGGATTACGTCAGTGCACTCAACGCTCCTTAAGGAGCTAGAAGACGCGTTGCGTCGAGATAGACGCAACAAATTAAAAATAATCTATTCGTAGCTGTGGAGAGGTAACATAATCACGATTTCTTTAAAAAAGTGTACGTGATTGGAAATAGAAAACAAAATACTGCATAAATCAGACAAATTAGCATTGCAACACTGTTCTTCAATGATTAATAAATAAATCTGCTTAATAATAAAATAAATTTAATTGCTTGCACCTTACATCTAGTTCTTTTACTACCATGCTTAAAATAGCATTTTCAATAATGAATGTACTAAGAGAGAATTCCTAGTTTTCTTGCAAATGCTTCAACTTGTTTTCTGCAACTTTTCTTGCAAAAGCAATATCGTGGCTTGAAAATTTGCATCAAAGCAACACGCTGGCTTTAAAAAGTGACCAAATAGGTGTTGACAACGAAAATACTAGCACAGGTGAAACATTCACCAAACCAATTCATCCCGGCTGGACTAACGATTGACCCCCTCTTAGCTTACACGAGAGCGCGTTATCGCTTACCTTGACATGATCAGTTTCTCTTACATTCGGTGTGATATTGCCGTGATATTATCGTTCACCGAACAGGAAATATTTATATTACACTTATGTATTGATATTGACGTAAATATTAATATTATATGTATTGTCTTTATTACCAAACCTAACACGATAGTCTTCACTTTCCACTGTCCAGAATCATTCATTTCTTGCCAATATTATTTCTTTATTCTTTCTGACAAAGAACATCAAAAGCTGTAGTTATACGTCCAAGAAAGTTGTTTCACAAAATGAAGTTTATCTCATAAATTTAGATTTATTAATAATTCTGCAATTAAGTTTGAGAACTCGGTGGCAGAATACACTAACTTAACATTACAGATCTTAACAAATTTACAAAATCTACAAATTTTACAAATTAACGTGAACATTTCTCCGTGAAATCTCATTGCACTCCAATTCACGACACTTCACTTCACCGCACTGCGAAACACCGAGCTGTAATGTAATGTCTTTCTTACACACTCGTTTCCCTCAATTTCACAACGTCACTGCACTTCACGCTACTGCACTGCACACAATTAATAACAATAATATAATAATAATACTTAATTACATAGAAGGCATAGTTACTTACACTGCATAATATTAAATATATTTAAAACACACATATCAGCATTCAGGAAACTAATTTATTTTTAAATTTGCTCCGGCTTTGACGAAAGCGATCAAAGATTGTCACAGTCTCTAATAGTTCGATTCGCGAATGAATATTTCCCAACTTCCGTTTTCTGAATTCTAGTCAGAATTTTGTGCATGTGATTCGCTCCGCCGAAATATGTAGGTTTCCCTAATCGACTTTGAATTGCTTTCCACGCTCGAAGGCCTGTGTACGCTTTATACATTGCATAGAGGCGTGACTTTAATCTCATCCTCTCGAGTGACTCCCATAGCCCTTTATTCTTGGTACCCCTGAAAGTAAAGTTTGATGCATTACGATGGACCTTTTCTAGATTCTAGATTTACAATGCTACAACAGAAAAAAAATCTTATGCAACTCGTTTATAATTCATACAAATTTAAAAACTCACTTCTAACGTCACTCGTTTTCAAAGCTTAACGTAATAAACCAATTGCATAGTGTACCCTTTCCGGCGCGTGCAGGTTGCGCCCAGTGATGCGGCGGCGGCCGGCCGGCTCGCGGGCGCCGGCGTTTGCGTGGGCGGTGCTGGCGTTGGCGCTGGTGGCCGGGTGCCAGGCGCGGCTGAACGCGCCGTCAGCTGCGCAGGCGCAAATGGGCCCCGCTGATTGGCGCCTCTGCGCGCACGTGGTGGGCGGCGCGCGCCAAGTGCGCTTGTTGGCGCGAGGTCGCGGCTTCGACGCCCGGCGTCTCCGCGTCGACGCCGCCGCCCACCTCCGCATCCCGGTGGTAAGGCTTTGCGCTCGTTTCTCAATACATAAGACACTTGCTATGCACATGGAACGTTTTACGATTGACAGTGGAATTCAAGCATTGTCTGAAGGAGAACTCTAATGACCGGTTGCTTTGATCGATAGTTTTCAGTGGTTTCTTTGATCAATTCCAGGCGAATGTCAGAGCAGTTCCATGATACACGGGTTACCAACAGAAATCGATACTCTCATCCTTGCCCTTCTTTTCGAATCACACACACACACACACACACTACATACATATATAAGCATGCTGTGAGACCAGTTTACCAGTTTGAATCTTAGAGTTTAGCCCGGGCCAGCAGGTTGGGGCGATTCGCCAGAAGTAATTATACTGTGAGGAGGGAACCCCAAAATCAGATGTGTATGTAGGCATCAGATCTCAATTTTCAGTGGAAGGGTACCTCTCGCGTCCTTCGGGATAAAACACGCACTACATTTACAGGGCTAATGGCCTAAATAGTTGATGAACGAAAAAACAATATTCACTTGAGAGTTTGAGACTAAACCATGCACTATAAGCGGGGTATGACGTAAGTAGTTGATGCGCCGAAAAACTAGATTCAATTGATAATGTTTGCGATTAAGCATTCACTTCATTCACAGGGCAAATGATCTAAGAAGCTGACTCTCCCGTAAACAATACCCTCCTATATGGGACTTTGTTGAGACTTGCTTGCCGTGCACATAACCACTTTCGTTGTTTGCTCGCTACATGCATACCCTCGCATGAGTTTTAACGTTTGTCCTTTCTAACTTGAGTACAAACCAAAAAGCATTAGGTGCCGCTGATACTCGCAACGACAATACGTTCGTTGAATGGGGAAAATTGGAGTTACGTGGACCTTCTGAGGAAGCAGATTAGTAATAAATTATCTAATAGCAAGTAAAAAGATGGGAAAACTATCCCCAGATGTTAAAGCATGAGGAATAGATATAGGTTCTGATCATTTCTTGGTAAGGGGGAAAGTTGTTCTGCCAACAAGATGGGTGAAAATAAAAAACCCAGAAATAAAGATGTTAAGGAACCAGTACGGAAAATGAATATATTAGAAGATCCACGTATTAGAAAGCGTTTCCAAACACGCATAAACCTCTATATGGAGAGAGGTCTTATAAATATGGACATCGAATTAGAATGGCATAAGATCCTTCAATTAATCGAAAAGGTTGCCTCAGAAACTCTTGGAAAGAGGAAAAAATATAAAACTAGAAAAGGTATATATAATATATATATATATATATATATAAGTAGCTAAATATAACTAATATTTCTGCTCTACAATTAAGAAACCGAAAAAGAAAATGTCAAGAAATGTACTTTGAACGGCGATAGATGGCAGCAGGCAAGTGTAACGTATTAGCCTGCGTGCCTCGTGGCATCTATTTGGGGAAGCCTGGTAAGGGATTAGTAAGAGGAAACTCCTCGCCACAGGAGAGAGAGAAGGGTTTTTCCTTAAAGCAAGAATGCGGAAACGAGAGACACGAGGCATTGGGGTCCTCCGGTCTTAAGAAACGGAGCCCAAACCCTCATGGCCAGCAATAGAGCGCGGCGGGGGCGGCGTGACGTATTAGGTCACGTGAGCCTCGAATACATAAGGGAGTGCGAAGTGCTAGTGGGTGGGTTTTGGAGACAGTGAGAGAACCTCGTGAAGCTGCATAAAACTCGGCGCCACGACGGTGCTGCGGCGGGCAGGGCTCGCGAGGCAAGTCACGTGTTGACGAGCCCGTGGAAGACTTTGTGTCCTCGGGTGACTGCGGTCACTTGAGAACGATGCTGTGTGCGTGCTCCAAGGTGAGGAGTGGTTGAGTGCCACGACTCACGCAGATTCTCAATCGGGTAGGATCGCTCCTGCGATCGAGGCAAACCATCAGTTGGTACGCCAGTACAGACTTTGTGACATAGTGTGATATCCGGTCACGGAAGCTTGGCTTTGTGCGCGCTTCAGAAGTAGGAGTGGCGAATGCCACAATTAAAACCGATCATCAATCGGATATGGATCGCTCCCGCGATCAGGGGATAGTATGTCTATCAGAGATAGGGTGTAAAGTGGAAATTCATTGTAAATATTTGTTGTGTTTTCTTTGCAAATAAATATTTGTTATATGAAAGCTCTGTGTTTGTGTTCGCTGTGAGTATCCAGGACGTCACACAAGAATATGTGGCAAGTTTGAATGGCTAACCGAGAACAAAGGTAATAAAAATTTATTTTTCCAATAATAACTTTAAAATATGATTTTTTATTCTTTACATACGGTTTTGCTTTCGTACGTTTGCTAGAATAAATCCATTTTGTCAGCCTTTTTCACTAAAAACAAATGCCTTTTTGCCTTTTACTCTATTCAATAATAGGTATAAACATTGCAGGCTCTTTTTTTTATACTCAGTGACCACAATTGTTGTAATTTGTGTTGTGCTGAGTGTCGGGGAGAGTCGGGGGCGCGCCCGCCGGCGCTGTGCTGCTGCGGACGATGCGGAGTCGCGCTGGCTCTGCTGGGGCGGGCCGCCCTGCCGCCGCGCCGCCCCCGCTTGCTCCATCTGGCTGGTCGCTCCCGCCCGCACACGACCGCTGTTGCCGCTCTCCAGGAGCTGTTGGGGCGGCGTGGGGATCTGCGTAGTTGTCGCATGGGGCCGGCCGCGGGCAGGGCGACCGGGGGCGGGACCGGGGCGGGAACCGGGGCGGACCGGGGCGGACCGGGGCGGGACGGGGCGGACCGGCGGACCGGGGGCGGACCGGGGGCGGACGGCAGAACCGGCGGACCGGGAGCGGGACGGGCGGGCGGGGCGACCGGGGGCGACGGGGCGGGGACCGGGCGGACCGGGGCGGACCGGGGCGACCGGCGACCGGGGCGGACCGGCGCGGACCGGCGGGACCGGGGCCGGGACCCGACGGCGACCGGGGGCGGGACCGGGGGCGGGACCGAGAGCGAAGCCACGGCCAGGGGCGTAGCCTGGGCTTTCGACCCCTTCCACCCTCCTCGTGGCCGCGTGCTCTCCGTGTCCTTTTCCAACCCCCTCGTCGCCATGCGCCCCCTGTGGGACGACATGCGCGGCCACCCCCTGCGCCTGAGCCTGGTGCCGCGCAACCCCCTCGTCATCCCGCAGAAGTCGACCGCCAACAAGGTCACCTACGCGGGACTCGACGGTTACCTGTACGAGGCCATGAAAGAGGTCATGAACTTCACTCCGGTCCTCGTGTCCCCCACAGATGGTCTCGCGTATTCCCTCAGGTTTAAGAATGGTTCTGTAACTGGGCCGCTCAAGGACGTGTCCAATGGCGTCACCGAAGTAGCTTTCAACAATATGGCCTCGGGAGTCATCGGAAACATTAATGTCGATATCATATTACCTCCTATTTACTATGCAAATATTCTCTTTTTGATTCCGAAGGCAGGGAAAATTCCATCTTGGAATCTTATTTCCAAAATATTCTCTTGGAGGCTGTGGTTAACCGCTTTCCTTTTCTACTTTCTCTCTGCCGTATTCCTTTTCTTTCTCGGAAGCACAGAGGGAAAGCAAAGCAAATCAAAGAGCACATTTCGTATTACCCAGAGTTTCATCGAAGTATTTCACTACTTCATCACGGCTCCCTTTTCAAAGATGGACGTGCACGAAACTGGGTTTGTTCAGGCGTTTATAGCATCGTGCATGTTGCTGGGTGTCGTACTTATCACTCTTTTCCAGTCTGCATTGGTGGATATCCTCACGAATCCTCGCTTCTACCCGGACATCAACACCGCCCAGCAGTTGCTCGACTCCCGCCTGCCAGTTGGCACTGGCATCATGGAGTTTGTCTCTGCGTTGGAGACGTCGGACTCCAAAGTGCTGCAGAGCATCGGAAAGAACTGTCTTTCGGTGTCTGCTACAACAAGTGTTGTATGGATCCTACTCTACAAGAACATGTCCACCATAACGGACAGTCTGGGCAGCGCGGTGATTCACGGGCTGGTGCCCAACGTGGACTCTCACCTGCACGCCGCACGGGAGACCGCTGGCACAGTCTTCGCCGTACATGTAGCGCGCAGGTAATGGTTCTCTTGTGCAGAAATAGAATGATGTCCCAACAACTATAGTTTATTTTAGCATTGGTTTACAATAATCATCATACACTTGGTACAGTCACAACAGGAGACTGTTCCACTTGAGTCACTTTGAGTAATTCAGAATTTACACAAAGGGAGAGCAAGAGATCAAGAAAGAGAGCGAGAGAGAGTCCGGGACAGTACACCATTTCCGCTCCACTGTCTTCTTAACCAGACTATATTCCCACTCATAACACAGCTCTCGACTTTCCAATAAACTCCGGGGCACTATCACATAAACTGAAGTCACTTATCTTCCTGAAGGAGCACTAACACTCAGTCATTAAATTTCAGATGACACGTCTGATCTTCAATGGATCCTATTTTTTATTTATTTGCGTTTTATTTTGATTATATTGGTAACTTTCTTCACTTACTTGTTTGACACTCAAAGTAGATTTAAATTCCTTTACAAAAAATATATTGAATTATTTATAATCTAATTTTTTAAATGACACATTAATTCGCATTCATAATGTGTTCGTTTCAGACCTTATCATCGGTTTACATTATGACGTGAACAAACACCTTACGAAACAACGAAGAGTAAGAAACTTTGGTGTTTCCTAAGTTGATTGCTCATAATACTTTTTAAACTTCTATAAATAGTAGTGTTCACGTTCGCGTTACGACTAGATTTTATCTAAAATTAATAGATACTATTTTCAGTGAAACTGATAGACAAGCATATTGGTATAAACAACTAATATATAGTTGAATTCTGTAATGAAGTATGTGTTACCCATCAGCAAATTTGAAGAAGTAAACCAATGTAAAAAGTTGGAAAATAAAGCCTAATAGTGATAATGATGCCAGTAGCAGTGACAAGATGGGGGGGGGTGCATTTCAGGGGCTCGCCGCTGTCGGAGCGGCTAAGCGCGCTGCACTTCCGGGCGGTGGAGTCGGGGCTGCTGCGCGCCTGGCACGACATGATGGTGCAGCGCATCGGGAAGGTGGGGCGCGCCAGGTACCGCATTCACAGACAAATGTATTTTGCGAAGAGTTACGAGTTCTGATCACTAAATTCAATAATAATAATAATAATAATAATAATAATAATAATAATAATAATAATAATAATAATAATAATAATTATAATAATAATAATTCATGCCACCCATTCAAGATGAAGTTATTCCTATTCGAAACTACAGAAAACAAGTTCAAAAAGATCCCAAGATCTTATAAATGCCGCAAATGTAGCGTGAGGACGAAAAATAAAGATCACATCATTTCAGGATGTGCAACCCTTGCCCAGACTGATTACACAATGCGCCGTGACCAGATCGCTTCCATTACACACCAACAAATCGCAACCAACCATAAATTTAGTAATCATCATGCCCCTTTCTCTACACACAATCCTGAACCTGTGTTTAAAATTCAAAAGATCAGAATTTATTTTGATCACAGAATTTTGACACAAGCCACCAGAACATACAGTCAACAGTCTATATCTCAGTCTATATCAACACAATCTATCTGTCTATATCTGGCAGTCGATGTGCGCTGCCAACAATGCGCGGATACTGCGATGGGCGCTGCCAACAATAGGCACGTAGTTTCTTATCAATTTTTGCTAAAAGCGTCATTTTTGTCATATTTTTTAAAATTTTTATTTGCAGTTTGTTTGCGAACAAACATTTGGCAAAATTGCAAACATTAGTGCTTATTACTAAATGAGAGTAGTAGAGCCCTTTGACCGTACTCCACTAATATTACCACGTTAACAGTAGTTAACAATAAATATATAAATTAATAAATACATAGAACAATCAATTTACAGTCGATATGCAATGTCTGAAGTATGATGTTAAAGTCGTCTGGTGATGTCACTATTGTCTAGTAAGTTGATGGCATAGAATATTGGGATGGTTATGTAGTCGTTGCCGGTATTTTGCACTGGTCTTGTTGATTCCTTCTTTTATTGTTGGGAAATGTATAGTTGCGTTCTTTACGTGCCATGGATATTTTACCAATTTCGCTAAGGCTATTGATTGGAAGCGTTGTAATATTTAAATGTCAGCATTTTGTTCTGTTCCACAAAGTTGTATGCCATATGTCCAGGCTGGTTTTAGTATTGTTATGTGCACTTTGTGTACTTTGCGATGCTTAAAGATGATTTTCATCGCAGAAGCCAGTTTAACCGTATATTCAGGGCTGTGATTTAAATACAATAAAAACAGCGAAATATGCATATGTATTTGTAAATATATTTGGTAATATATGCAATTAAAAAAGGAAAATATGCGAAGTAGGGTAATGTAATGTGTAAGTGTAAAAATAAAAAATAGTGTAACGTGGAAAATATGTTGAAAATCAAAATATGTGAATGCATATAAATCACAGCCCTACTTATAAGTCGTAGTTTTAATTCTTTTCTTTTATTCTTAATGTGGCTTTCCACTTGAGTCTTCTGTCCAGAGTAAGTGCAAAATATTTCTTCAGAGTCGTTTTGAGGAATACGTTGCGATCTGATTTTTATAGGTGGGCATGTTTTGTGCTTCGGACTGAAGGTGACATGGGCAGATTTCTTGCCATTGGTTTTGAGGCGGAAGCGTTTCTGCCACTTGTGGGTGGTAATCAGATGTTCACATACGTTTTCAAGCGTTGCGTTTCTGATTTAATCTATACAATGATTGTTTCTAATTAAAAGACACGAAAAATAACTACACTGACAATTAATCAGCATTAATAAGTAATATAATAGCCCATTTTTATTTCGCATATTATAATTAAAAAAAAATAAAAGTCGGCACACGCGCCGCGTCCATCTAGATAAACCTTAGAAATTAAAATGGTCTCTAGGCTCTCAAATTTATGAATATTACAAATTAATCACCTGGATATTACTTCTGGAATTATTATTCTAATCAATCATTCAAATTTTTTCATAGCCCGTAGTTGGTGTGAAACCTTTATATTTCATTAATTTCAATCAGAAATAATGCAAAAACTAAGTTTTTTTTCAAAAACGTGTATATAACCACTTTTCAAAATATAATTTAGAGCTACAACAGACTTTGAAGCAAAAATCTGTCATCATTTTGTAGTTTTGATTTTTGTTTCCAATTTTCGAAAAAAAACGAGTAATACCCGATAAAAGATTGCATCATATTTCTTACCGTTACATATGCGGAGAAAACTTAAAGAAAACATTGGAACGAAAATTGAGAATTTTTTGTTGTAAATTTCAATCGCAAAAACCACTAGTTTAAAAAAAATTGTAGATGACTTTGTTTGAAGAACAGTTTTGTCTGAGGCAAAAATCTGTAGCTTCGATTTTGTAGTTTCATTTTTTTATTTTCAAAATTCGAGCAATACCCGGAAAAAGGACATTACCGTATTTGTTATCGTCTCTTGTGACATGAGAAGAAAATTTTAATAAAAAATTTGAGGCGGCATTGAGAATTTTTGTTGTAAATTTCAATCACAAAAAAAACGCTCGTTTATTCAAAAAAGTCTAAGTGACCTTTTCTGAAGAGCAAATTTTGTACAAATGACTTTTTCTGAGAGAAAAATCTGTATCCCCAATTTGGAAGTTTTCAAAATATTTTTTTCCAATTTTCAAAACACCGGGGATGTCGGTGAAAATGATACCCCCACTATTCTCTCAAACGTCTTTTTCACTATTCAACCAAAGAATTTAATCAAAAAAATTGTAGCTAATTTTTTTGAAAATTTCCCAGAGCCATCATGTAAAGTACCCACAAAATTAAAATATCGGGTTCAAATTCCAAGGTCCGCGACATCAGCCAGAATGATTGGGGACTATCACTTTTGGAGAAAATCGGTTACGCGGTTTTTGCGCTAACGTTGTGCAAAAAAGGACCGACAGAGAGATGTTTTGCCGTCAATGTATTATGGACCCACAAAAGATGTTTTTTGGCTACATCACTTGTTACCGGATTTTTTCTATGTTTAGTAACTGGATTTATCCACTTTTTCCTTTCAAGAGCCCGAAAATAAAAGGTATTGAGTCGAAAATTCGCTGTTTTTCGGTGAACGATAACAATACTTTCTCTTCTTACGGTAGTAAGTGCGAGAAAATAAAAATGTGGGGCGATTTTTGAAAAAAATATTGAAAATGTCCCTAACGCGTCATATGAAATACCCACAAAATTAATGAAAGTTTTTCAAAATCGTACAGCTTCGAGTCAGGCCAAAGGGCCAGGGTTTTTTTCAGTTTGAAAAAAATCGTATGCATAGTTTAGGCGTTCACATATCTCAGACAAACGAACGGACGGACGGACGGACGGACGGACGGACGGACGGACAGACGGACGGACGGACGGACAGACGGACG
>BOPP01000091.1:2692874-2703162 GCA_017312745.1 Gryllus bimaculatus
GGGGGGGGGGGGGGGCTTTTGACAGAGACCCAGCGACGTTGTCCATTCACCGAAGACAGCGGTGCGTGGTCGATTCCAGATCCACACAACACGTCACATCTAAGTCATTGTTGTACTCATCTATCTGTCTTTAATTGAGACGGCAGGTTTTGTTTGTTTTAACAGAACTTCGTTTTGTGAATAACGATAATAGATTTATGGTGGCGTAAAGCAACACGCCAGGCTATCAAACTTATAACACGTGGGTGCCTAATCGTGACGCACGCACCTGGCGGCCCGACTTCATCGTGTCCATTTCCTATTCGGTCACAAAAATCACAAGTCCCGAATATTACAAACTGCTCACAATCGCGATATTTTTCTGTGCGGTCGGTTCAACGCAGCACACGCTTCGTATCTCTTCTTCTATGCTTTCCGCCTTTAAGCGTCTAGTCCCTTGTTCTTCCTGCCCTTTAGATTACGCGCTGTGAATAGTCAAAACCAATCGCGCATGTAAGTGTTCTAGCCAATCACTGCAGACGTCTTGAATGTTCAAGGGTGGACATTTATCTAGTGAACTCTCTGTCACTCCGAAAATGCTGATGCAAGCCTCTTCAGCCGAGAACTGTGTACGACGCAGGTGGGCCTATTTACGTATCGAAGTCCAAAATGGAGTTTGCGCGTTATTCAAAACGAAGAATTTTGAGATCATTTTCACGGTAAAATGTTGAGTTTTCTCGAAAACTAATCTGACATTATGTAAAGCACATCTACTCATAAACACAGCAAAGTGAACAAACAAAGAAGCTGCTAATGTATATATTTACAACGTGAGAGACAAGTCAAAATAATTACAGTTTTGTAATTTGTGAAAAAACAAAAGAGTACAGCAATATGGCGTCTACGTCATCTTATAGAGTACATTCAGCACAATCGCTACTAGAAGTTTAAAGAAAACATTTGGAGCCGTTTTTTGAAAATCTTGTTTTTGCAATTTTTGATAATTGCACTTATTGCTTGCAATTACTACAATTAAAAAAAGTACATCTCCTTAATGAAAGAACTCTCTATGGAGAACAAATTTTATTAAAAAAATCTCTATCCTCAAATTTGTGGTTGTAGTAAGACGCCTAAAAAATTTTGAAATTTTGAAATTTCTGTTAATTGAGAGTTAAACCTGAAAATCAAACGTATGCCGCCTTCAGAAGAGTAGTCTTTTAACTATAGAGTATTTTACTCTATTCTTACAAGAAATGTAAAGGAAAAAATTGGAGCCGTTTTTAAGAAAATTTTGAAAATGTCCGATCATCCAATCGCATGAGTATTGTTTTACATCCGTTTTGGTTCTTAGCGCACCGCACGATGAAGGCAGCAGGGATCGTCGTAATGACCCTTTGCTTACCTCACCGAATGCAGGCTAACGTCCGCAACGGGAAGGCCGGTGGTTCGTCTCGTGTTCTCTTGCTCTTATTGCCGCAACTATCCTTCCACGAGGCATAAATTGCACATCGTATACATTATTGTATTTGTGAGTGAAAGTTCTTCAAATGAAGCTTTTCGAAAACATAAAAGATTCCAGCAAAGAAGAGCTTCAAATTTCGCGTTTACATTAGAGCTTATTTTTCTTACAAACGGCACAACAATTTTAACGAAAATTTCCATAAAGGACGGGGTTTCAATGTTCTTTATTGTTTTAAAAATAATATTTCGAATCTAGCATTAGAAAACCGAAAAATTGACAAAATTAAAAAACAAAGATTTATGCTGGCGATATATGTCAGCTTCCAAGAGGATGGGGCCAAGACCGTATTGCTAATACACACCAATGAAATTAGAAAATATTATTTAGAGAACGTCTGTGCCATTCTGTAGCACTAATATTCCAATAAATGTCAGGCTGATATTTTGTTTTAAGGATTGCTGATGCTCATACGAAGAAAATATGAAGAAAACCCTTCAGTTACTTTTTAAATGCTTAATTTTTTCTTAAACATGCAACATTATGCGAGAGATTTCGCACGAGTACTCAGTCAAAATTAACTCTTTGAAGGAATTTCAAGATGGATGTTCCTCCTTATCATCTGTCAAGCAGGACAAGACCTCTTGCATCCAAAACCTGATAATCCTCACCCTAATACTTGTCATCTCTTCGGAATCAGCGTGTGATCTTGGAGGAGAAGGTTTGAAGAGGTTGAAAAGTGGTCCCGACAATAAATGTACTTCAGTGTTGTCAAAGCTCGAAATTTCTAAATTTCCCGCCATCCGTGTTGTTACCTAGATTCAGTATTTAGTATTCAATTGTTTGAAAAACTGTGTCAAAATTGACGGAGGAAAATTCAATACCTCAAATATTCTTTTAAAGAGTTATGTTAACATCACTCTAATACATTTCTAAGAAACGCTTTCAATATAAGTCTCCTACGTCGGATGTTGGAAATATCTGTCAATGACAAGATGTTGGTTAAGGCAAGGTAAAATAATAAATGGGTACAAAGGTAATTAAACTAATGTACAGTGATTTTTCAAAACGCAATATGCCGACGTTATGAAATAAATCTATACGTATTAAAATACTATTATCGAGAATTAAATGATGACTAATATATTGTGATAATAATTCGTACCGTAACGGAAATATATCACACCTTGATATAAGCTAGCTTCTTTGTCGTAAATAGGTAACAAAAGAAAGAATGAAAAACTTTTTTGAGGTTCAAAGATATAATTACAACTATGATTTCCTGAACTTTCAAAACATTTGTCTCATCTCCATTATAGGAAGTTTGAAATATCAGTCACTGGCGACAGAAACGTTGAACCACGGCAAAAAATAAAAGGATACAAAGATAATTTGGGTGACGTTCAGAGATGTTTCAAAATGCAGAAAGTTGTCCAAATAAATGTAAACGCATTAAAATATTATTACTGAAATTTAAGTGATGGGATAAATATATTGCGATAATAATACGTATAGCGACGGAAATATATCACACCATTGTTGATAAATGCTAGTTTCTTTGTCGTAAATAGGTAACGAAAGAAAGAATGAAAAACTTCCTTTTTGGGGTTGAAAGATATAATTGCCACGGAGATTTACTGACCTGCCAAAACATTTGTCTCAGAAATGGCTTAATTGAAAGTTTCTTCACCAGTGATGCATGTTGATAATTAATTATGAACGTAGTAAGGAAGGAGTAATAACTACGTCCACAACAACACTGAAGCTTGGTAACAGCCTATCGATACGAAAAATGCACATTTTTTCCTACCTAAAATATGCAGTCGAGAAGATCGAAGCTTTTTATAAAACTGGTCTCGTAGTCAGAGAAAGAACGTCAGTTGGTGTAGGTGAAGCTCTTTAAGACATCGTTTTCATTAGCCAAATCAGGAATGAAATTTGCTTTGAGAAATTCACATTCAGTATAGACATCGTTTTTATATTTTTCCTAAGAGCACTTGTACCTGAAAAATCTGAGAACTTGTACCCGAAAAATACGTTGAGAGACAAATTTTCTACGAAGTGGGAATACTGTTCAACGAACTCAAACGTCAGTGAAAGTTCGACTCGCTGAATCCGATTTTCTGCAACACGATATTAATTACTAGTAGTGAGTGATCTTCACGCAGTAACGGCAGCAACAATAATCTGAGTAGGTACAGGCATCAAAATTATGTCTTTCAACTAAACAGAAATACATTAAATTGCAATATAATGACATTTGTCTAAAAATAGTTTTCTTTCTGTGTGAGGAATTTTGCTTCGCCAGTTTCCAAAGTTAAGATTTCTTTTCCTACACTCATGCATATATGAAAGAATATTTGGGCATAGATATCTCTTGCTGGTATGAATTTCTATTCTGTTGATTTCTTCACATGCTTAGAGGAACTTTCACATATAAATTTAGCAGAAAGAAACTACAGCTGTACTGTTGTATGGTTCGGGACATAATCAATGTTCCTAATGACCTCCACAAAATCTCAGCTCTAAAAATGGTGGCAACTTCACGTCTAGATGATGCATAATGTTGCTGTAACGGTTGCTTGTCACAGTAATTCACTGTGAAGGTTCCTGATATTCATAACGCCTCATTATTGCTTTGTAAAATT
The DNA here is from genome assembly GCA_017312745.1 of Gryllus bimaculatus. NCBI lineage: Eukaryota > Metazoa > Arthropoda > Insecta > Orthoptera > Gryllidae > Gryllus > Gryllus bimaculatus. Next base: position 2,696,961 of record BOPP01000091.1, read on the forward strand.
TTAAAATGTCTACAGTCGATGAGTTATCAGACTACTTCTACACTTTGTAGCATAGTTGCTAATTCGTGTGTATGGTCCACATCGAGATAATGTGCTTAGTACTTTTAAAGGGTAAAGTGTTTTGAGATTAAAATTTTATATGAGATACCGATTGCATGTTTCTTGTGTAGCTTTCGTCGTATTATAAGATAATGGTGTTCCTAATATCATCTATTATGCAATATTTGGAAGTTTGTTTCAGTAGCGGTTCGTCAGTAAATAACATGGTGGTTCTACACCATGCGAATTTAGAAGGTGGACTCTTCATATTACTTCAATGAAATTTTGTTTTGCTAGTTCAAACGCACCACAAAACTTAATACAATTTATTCTTTTTGAAAGACCATACCTATTCTTGGTGTCATTTTCATTGCGTTCTGGAATATTCGAGCAATTAGCAGAATTCAGCTGTGGCTGTACGTTTTCTGTCCCAGGAAGTGATAAATGAACTTGATTGTTCAAATGTGACTTGGAATTTTCGTGTATTTTTTTTTAATTTTCCGCAGAGAGGTTCATGAGATCTTGTACCCTTGTTTCAGACCTCGCACTTTCCACACTAAACGCATGAACACATGGAAACTGGAAAAGAGCATCAAGATGATCACACCCGCATATCCACTTGTTTTTTTTTTTTTGTGTGTGTCTTTACCGAAACGCCTCGTAAACGTTTTGCCTCGGCTGGTGTATAAAACTCCCAAGTTTCAGTAATCGAAGGGGTCTTCCTTATTCTTCTTTAAATCATACCTTATCGTCATAAACCAACGAAGAAATGGTTGTTCGATAAGACGACTCACAGAATTCCTTTTCCACCGAATATCACCGCAATTTGAGTAGTTAATAAGGCACCTTTGCACGAGCCGATCACAACGCTTTATCAAAGCACGAGCACACGCAAAGCGAAAAAACACCGAAATATACTACGTCACACATCTGTGGGCACACCTATGCAACCTTTTTCTTCGTCTCAGTGACAGAGAGTGGAACGATTTTAAAGAAAATCAACAACTACAAGAGAAATATTCTGGGCTGGTAGGCCGTGGTCTAGTTGGCTTTTAAGGGTCACATGCCCTTGCCCTTCAACGCCACTCTGCCCTTCAATGCCAACTAGATCACGGCCTACCAGCCCGGAAAATTTCTCTTGACCCTTCGATGCCAACTAGACCATGGCCTACAGGCTCGGAAAATTTCTAATAGGCCCTTGCATACCAACTAGACCAGAGCCTGGTGGTCCGGAAAATTTCTCTTATATTGATTACGGCCGTGCTGCCTAGTTATAAAAGAACCTGGTGGCACTGAGCTGGAGCAACTTGATGAATGGTACAGACTTTCCCGTGTTCATTTTCTATTTTCTTTGGTCTCGGGTAGCTATACGAACATACCACATACTCTTGCCAGCAACATTATTGCCACGCAAAGTACATTTTTCTGAAATTTTCGGTTTTTTAATAGTAGAACGGAAATATTATTTTAAGAATATTATGTAATAGTAAAACCTCGTCATAAATAACAACTTTCTTCGAAAAATTTGGATCCTTTTTTTATGAAAATGACGTTTAAGCGCAAATGTAAATTCGAAATTTGAAGTTTTTTTGAGTTTTTGAAAATTTTTATTAAAAATTATTTTAAGGTCGTCCACTCACAAATACAATGGTGTTTGCAAATTACTGAAAATGTACAAATTAACGGCGTGAGCAATCTTTAAAAAAATTACATTTGTGTAATTTTTGAAAAAAAGAAAAAAGTCTCCAAAATGGATCTTACGTCATCTTAAAAAGTGCAATTAACACCAACCGTTCAAAAAGTTCGAAGAAAAATATGGAGTTGTTTTTTGAGAAAATGGTGTTTGAACATTTCTTAAAATTAGGAATTTTGAGGTAGTTTTTTCAGAAAATTGTTGAGTTTTTGAAAAACGTTTATATAACATTATATAACACGTACCCATAAATTTAAAAAGAATGTGAACAAATTGCCGCTAGTATAAATATTCATGACATGAGAGTAAAAAATACATTTTTGTAATTTTTGAAAAATAACAAAAGAATAGAGCAAATTGATGTCTCTCAGAGTCAGTGTCATCTCAGAGTGTACATTTAGCACTATCCATACCAAAAGTGTAAAAAAATGTGTAGCCGTTTTTGAGAAAATCTTTTTTTGTTTGTTATTTTTTTTTAAATTACACATATTATTCCCAGTAATGCGGGAAAACTACGAAAACTTTCAAAAAAATGAGCATCATTAAAATGAAAGAATAAATTATTGACAACAAATTTCATTTGAAGGAAATATCTTTCTCTTCAATTTTGTAGTTAAATTAAGACGCCGAGAAAATTCATACTTTTGAAATTTTCGAACTGATTATGTTAAGCGTGAAAATGGGGCTTATTCCACTTTCATAAGTGTATCTTACTCTACTCTTACAAGAAATTTAAAGAAAAAAATTTGAGTCGTTTTTGAGAAAATCTTGAAAATATCTAGAAGGATTCATGTTAAGTACATTGTAAATAAAAGAATAATAACAACACATGGTGTAAGCAGTATCCATGTTTTGTGGGTCCTTTACACCAAAAAATCAAATGACGGTCACACGTCTGACCGCATCGCTTGTGGCTAAACCGTTCTACCGTTTTTCTCCAAAATTGATATTTTCCAATTGATCCGGCTGATGTTGCAGCTCTTTTTATCTGAAACCGATATTTATTTTTTTTGGGGAGGGGGGGTACATAACAAAACGTTTTCAAAAATTTTGCTCCATTTTAATTAAATTTTGCTGTTGGGTAGTGTAAATGACGTTTAAAAGAATGGTGCAGGTTTGAAAACCCCACATTTTTGCAAATTTTAAAAGTTCTACAATTTTTGAAACTTTGAGTGCTTTTCAAGTACTTTTGTATGAAAATACGGGTGAAAATGTACGTGCTGGTTTAACACTACTAGTTGATATTGTATTAGTTTTAAGGCTTTGCACCTCACGCGCTGCGACTGATAATACGATGGAACAGATGTGTTAATATGGACGTAAATTCTGTGCTAAGATGGCAAATTGTTATAGGACACTTTTGACCAATTTTCAATGTCAGCTATTCTAAGCATCAAAATTTCATTACTCTGTAGAGTTTCTCTTACTGCAATTTGCCACCATTGTTTTTTTCATAAACTACTAGAGAAATGACCCTTTGCCTACTTCTTAATATTAAATAACTTGATTGATTTATGTAATTTTGTATCTCAAGTCATGAAAAAGTGAATTATATCATTTTGCCAGCTTAGAAAATTACGGTATTACTATGATATTACGTAACTATTACTAAAGCGAGAAAGTACGTGATGTTGTAGTACCATTAGTTATTATTATCGTTATTAATATTATTATTATAACTATTATTGTAATAATAATAATAATAATAATTATTATTATTATCATCATCATTGTCATTATTACTTTGTAAACCTGAATGGTTCATGGAACTCACTTCTAACGTCACTCGTTTTCAAAGCTTAACGTAATAAACCAATTGCATAAAGTACCATTTCCGTCCTGCGCAGGTTGCGCCCAGTGATGCGGCGGCGGCCGGCCGGCTCGCGGGCGCCGGCGTTTGCGTGGGCGGTGCTGGCGTTGACGCTGGTGGCCGGGTGCCAGGCGCGGCTGAACGCGCCGTCAGCCGCGCATGTGCAAATGGGCCCCGCTGATTGGCGCCTCTGCGCGCACGTGGTGGGCGGCGCGCGCCAAGTGCGCTTGTTGGCGCGAGGTCGCGGCTTCGACGCCCGGCGCCTCCGCGTCGACGCTGCCGCCCACCTCCGCATCCCGGTGGTAAGGCTTTGCGCTCGTTTCTCAATGGATAAGACACTTGCTTTGCACGTGGAACGTTCTGTGCTTGATAGTGAAATTCAAGCATTAACTGGAGGAGAAGCCTAATGACCGGTTGCTTTGATCGATAGTTTTCCGTGGTTTCTTTGATCAATACCAGGCGAATTCCAGAGGAGTACCGTGATACGCGGGTTACGAACAGAGTGCGATTCACCTGTCCTTATCCTTGCCCTCCTTCCCTCCCTCCCTCCCTCCCACTCTCTCTCTCTCTCTCTCTCTCTCACACACACACAAACACACACACACACATACACACACACTCACTATATGTACTGCACAATTTGACATGTTAGGCCAGTTGTATTAGACAAGTTGTAATCTTAGAACTGAGCCCGGCTCACCCGGCTGGGGGTGAATCTGCGTTAGCAATGATACTTGAGGGGAGAACCCCAAAAACGGAAGTGTAGGTCGGCATCGCATCTCTATTTCCCCCCTACATAAAAGACTCCACCACGTTGGGCATTGCCACCAGGTAAGCGGGATCGGCGGACCAAACAGACTCCCATAAAAGTAATCTTCATAAGAGAGTTTAAGATAGATTTTTCATCGTTAAGCTGAAAGCCAGTGGTTTGGACTTTGGAAAGATCTTGCAGCTCAGTCACCAGCAAGCGTGTCAATTACAGGATGTCATCGTAGAAAAGTTCGAAAGTACAAGACCTCTGTAAAGGCCACCCTTATGGAAGTCTGCATCATGATGGTGGCCAGAGCCCATGAGGAGAATGTGAACATAGTAATCATTGGCACACTGAACACCAAACAAATGTCTTGTGCCACAGGGAATAGGCACCTGGTAAAACCCATCACGGTGATCGAGTCGGATTGCGAAGTGGTACTGATATTGTTTTTGAAGCACTTGTACTGGTGAGGGCAAATTCACTTTTGGTGACTTGATTCAATACTGAGTCATTTCGGACATAGAAAAATGAACCGAAAACTGTGCGATTGAGAGTTAGGAACCACGAAACATCGGAAAGAGTTTCAGGGAGGCTCCGACACTTCCTACAAAATTCAGGCGGTGCACTTGTTGCGCTGTGGGTACGTGATGTCGGGCTGCGTGCCCGCGATGCCGCCGTGGAAGGCATACGTGGCGTAGACCCGTTCGAAACAACATGTGCGCACAGGGTTGCCAGGTTGGGATTAATTCCGATTTTGGGGCTGGAAAACAGCTCTCTCTCTCGCGGGACAAAAATTGACTTCTCTGAATACCACCCAACGGGCGGAATTGTATCATAAAATGTGCAGTTTTAGGCGGATTTTCACATTACGACGAAATTTTCAAAAAAACCACTACTATTAGGAAACCAAAATATAAGAACATTTCAAAAAATGTACTTTGGGAGGCGATTGATGACAGCATGCAAAGTACGAGTATGTAACAAGTTCGAATAGGCAGCCGACACCAAAGGAAATAGAAAACTAATACGTAACGTCTGTGACATTCCTTAGCACCATATTTATTTTTACAATAATTCCTTTATATTTGTGATTATACATTCTTTACATACGGTTTTGCTTCCGTACGTTTGCTAGAATAAATCCATTTTGTCAGCCTTTTTCACTAAAAACAAATGCCTTTTTGCCTACACTCATCAAGTAATAAGTAAAACTTGCAGGCTCTACTCGTGTGACCACAATTGTTGTAATTTGTGTTGTGCCTGCAGGTGTCGGGAAGGTGCGGGGGCGGGCGCGCCGGCGCGTTGTTGCTGGCTGCGGACGATGCGGAGTCGGCGCTTGGCTCTGCTGGGGCGGGGCCGCCCCTGCCGCCGCGCCGCCCCCGTGCTGCGCATCTGGCTTGTTGCGGCCCCCGCCCCCGCCACACGACGGCTGTTGCCGCTCCCAGAGCGTGGGGCGGCTGGACGACTCTGCGTGTTGTTTCATGGGCGCCGGCGCGGCGCCAGGGACCCCGGAGGCGGTGACCGGGGTTTCGGGACCGCGGCCCGGACCGGGCGCGGTGACCGGGCGCGCGGGACCGGTGGGCGGGGACCTCGGGAGCTGGACCGGGGGCGGGACGCGGGGCGGGACCGGGGGCGGACCGGGGGCGGACCGGGGGCCGGCCGGGACCGGGGGCGGGACCGGGGGGGCGGGCGGGACCTGGGGGGACGCATGGCGCGCGGACCGGGGCAGGACCGCGGGCCGGGGGCGGGATACCGGTGGGGCGGATCCGGGGCTGAGCATTCTAGAGCGGGATCCGCTACCTCCCTGCCTTTTCCAGAGCCATGAAATTTTCCTAATTTTTTTTTCGACTTTCCGGAAAGAGCGTCACTCTGGCAAGCTGCAAGAACTCAACAAGTGGAAACAAGA
>BOPP01000091.1:2703187-2720174 GCA_017312745.1 Gryllus bimaculatus
CCCGTACGTTTGCACTAGAATAAATCCATTTTGTCAGCCTTTTTCACTAAAAACAAATGCCTTTTTGCCTACTCTATTCAATATAAGGTAAACTTGCAGGCTCTACTCGTGGACCACAATTGTTGTAATTTGTGGTTGTGCCTCAGGTGTCGGGGAAGTGCGGGGGCGGCGCGCCGGCGGCGTTTTTGCTGGCTGCGGACGATGCGGAGTCGGTCGCTGGCTCTGCTGGGGCGGGGCCGCCCCTGCCGCCGCGCGCCCCGCTGCTGCCATCTTGCTTGGTTGCGGCCCCCGCACCCGCCACACGACCGGCTGTTTGCCGCTCTTTCCCAGGAGCTGTGGGGCGGCTGGAGACTCCTGCGTGTTGTTGCCATGGGGGCCGGCCGGGGCTGGCGGCGGGACCGGCGGCGGACCGGGGTCCGCCGGGACCCCGGACCAGGGCGGGCACGGGGCGGGACCGCGGGGGCGGGAGACGGCGGGGCGGGACCGGGGCGGGACGAGGGGCGGACGCGGGGGCGGGGACCGGCGGCGGAGGGCCGGACAACGGACCGGGGGCGGGACCGCGCTGGGGCGGGACGCGGGGGCGGGACCGGGGGGGGACGGGGGCGGGACCGGGGCGGGACCGGGGCGGACCGGGGAGCGGGACCGGCGGCGGACGCGGGGGGAGCGCGGAGGACGGGGGGCGGGACGGAGCGACGCGAAGGGCGGGACAAGCGGAGCCACGCGCCAAGGGCGTTGCCTGGGCTTTCGCGACCCCTTCCACACCTCCGTGGCCCGTCCTCTCCGTCGTCCATTTCCAACCCCCCTCGCGCCATGGCCGTGACTGCCGCGCACTTAACATCGCTAGGACCCCTACGCCTGAGCCTGGTTGCCCGCGCACCCGCCCCTCGGTCTCATCCCGTCCAGACCACCTCGTCCAGGCACACAAAGATCAACCTACGCGGACTCGATGGTACCCTGTACGTAGGGCCATGAAAAAGGTCCAGAACTTCACTCCGGTCCTCGTGTCCCCCACAGATGGTCTCGCCCGTTTTCACCTCAGGTATAAGAACGGTTCCGTCACTGGCGCCGCTCAAGGACGTGTCCAATGGCGTCACCGAGTAGCTTTCAACAACATGGCCTCGGGAGTCATCGAGAAACATTAAATGTCGATATCATATTTAACCTCCCATTTAGCTAGCAAATATTCTCTTTTTGATTCCGAAGCGCAGGGAAAAAGTTCCACTTGGGAATCTTATTCATAAATATTCTCTTGGAGCTCTTCGTAACGCGCTTTCTTTTTTACCTTTTCTCTCCGCCGTATTCCTTTCTTTCTCGGAAGCACAGAGGGAAAGCGGCAAGAAATCAAAACAGTACAATTCGTATTACTCATGTAGTTTCCATTCGAAGTTTCTTCACCTTACTTCATCACAGGGCTCCCTTGTTTCAAAAGATGGACGCGCAGCGAAACTGGTTTGTTCAGGCTGGTTTATATAGCATCGTGCGATGCTATGCCTGCGGTCATGTCGTCTCATACAACTCTTTTCCAGTCCTGCATTGGTGGATATCCTCACCCGAATCCTCGACTTTACCGGACAATCAAAACACCGCCCAGTCGAAGTTGCCTCGAACATCCCCGCCTGCCCAGTGGGAAAACTCCCACAACTCAATGAGCCGGACGCTCGTCGAGATTGGTGTCTGCGGTTGGCAGGACGTCGGATTCCAAAGCACTGCAGAGCATCGGAAGGACTGTCTTAGGGTGTCCGCTATAACGTGCCAGTCCATACCTGGATCCCGCCTAGTACACAAGAATCGTACTTCCACCAACACGCGACAGCCTGGGCAAGCGCGGTTCAGAGTCTCACGGCTCGGCTCGCCCAGCAGCTGGCGACCTCCTCCCACTCTGCGCCAACGCCCCCCAACCTCACCCTTCACCCGCACCGGACCGCCGTACACCCCGCTGGAACGCCCACCAGTCCTCTTCCGCCCACCCGACTACATCCGCTCTAGTGCCGACCGCGTGCCCCCACACCGCGTACTGCGACTCACCACCTCCATGACTCTCACTACTGCCAGTAAACCTCATAGCACATCGCACTGCTCATCTGCGACCCAACAACCACCCCTACTCACCCTAGTTTAATTTTAGATCCTTCGGCATCTACACCAATTCCACTAACCTCCCATCACTACACTTACCTGCCACCCACACCCCCCTTATAAACCCCTTCACCACACACGCCCTGCACCCTCCTCTTACCCCCTACCTCAATCACCGTCCATCAAACATACAATGCCCAGCAGAGCGAGAATATTAAGTGCCGAAGAGCAACAGCAACAAGGGAAGAAGAGCGAGAAGAGCAGCGCGCTCATCCTCGAGAGCCAAGAACCGCAGGGCCAACACGAGACGAGACGACGCACCCGCGAATCCGCTCGCCAGCAGCTCCCCCCTCCCCCACAACCATCCCGACGAACGAGAGCGGAGGGACGACCAGAGACGACAGAGAGAGAGAGAGAGAGAGAGAGAGAGAGAGAGAGAGAGAGAGAGAGAGAGAGCAAGTGAGAGTGAGGGAACGCGAGAGTGAGCGAGAGATTGGGGGAGAGAGAGGGAGAGAGAAAGAGAGAGAGGCAGAGAGAGACTGAGAGTGTACCATTTCCAGCCTTCTTAATCAGTCTATATTCTCATTCGTTCCCAGCTCTCTATTCCTATATACCCCGGGGCACTATCACATAGACTGAAGTCATTTATCTTCTTGAACAAGCTCTAACACTTCGTCATAACCCACAACTGACACGTCAGATCTTCAATGAATCTCTTTTTTAATTTATTTGCTTTTTTATTAACATTATATTGGTAAGATTCTTCTCTTCCTTATGTTTTGCACTCAGAAAATAGATTTAATTTCCTTTACTTACTTACAAATTAAATGATTTATAATCCCATCTTTGTTTTAACTGACAAATGTTTACGCATCCATAATGAGTACTTTTCAGTTTTTATCACTGGTTTACGTGATAACGTGCGCAATCAGCTTACGAAACTCGATAAAATATGTGTAATGTTACTTTTTAAACTCTTATAAATACTAGTGCATATTCACCGTATCACGAGACGTTGATTGTCTTTGAAATCAATAGATACTATTTTCAGTGAAACTGATAGACAAACATCTTGGTTTCAACAACTAATATATAGTTGAATTCTGTAATGAAGTATGTGTTACCCATCATCAAATTTGAAGAAGTAAACCAATGTAAAAAGTTGGAAAATAAAGCCTAATAGTGATACTGATGGCAGTAGCAGTGACAAGATGGGGGGCGTTGCAGGGGCTCGCCGCTGTCGGAGCGGCTGAGTGCGCTGCACTTCCGGGCGGTGGAGTCGGGGCTGCTGCGCGCCTGGCACGACATGATGGTGCAGCGCATCGGGAAGGTGGGGCGCGCCAGGTACCGCATCCACAGACAAATTTATTTTGCGAAGAGTTACGAGTTCTGATGACGAAATTTAATAATACTAATACTAATAATAATAATACTATTATTAATAGTAATATTAATAATAATAATAATAGTAATATTATTATTATTATTATTATTATTATTAATAATAATAATAATAATAATAATAATAATAATAATAATAATAATAATAATAATAATAATAAACTGGGTCAAGTGACTCAGTGCGTAGCGTGCTTACTTGGCATTCGAGAGGCCCGGGTTTGATCCCCGGGCCGGCAATTTTGACCGGGGTTTTCGTGGTTTCCCTTGGTCATACAGGCGAATGCTGGGATGGTTAAAAAAATTCAAAATCACGTCACATTATCATCCTATCACCTTATAAGTCATAATTCAAGGCTTAACAACCTTGTCTTACCAAGGGATACACCGGAAAAGGTAATGCCTATAGGGTCGGTTTCACCAACAAGGATCATATTGACTGTTGGTCCGTGTTTCATGATCCTCATCCGTAGAATCAAGGACGACTTGATCCATGTGCGTTTCACGAACGTTTTGAGACTCTGAAGTTAATCGCGATCCCATGATTCGCGAGCAGTCGTGTAAATGCGCGGTGGGCTACAATTTGGCCATGCATTGTGGGTATTCTCGCAGTCAGCGGTAGAAACGAGTTGTTTTGATTTCATTTCGTTCCGTCTTTGTGTGGTGTTTGGTTGCGTGTGGTAGTATTCTTGTCTGGTGATGAATTCAACTGGGTTGGAAAACCTGCATTGATGGCGCCCAATTTCTCTCCTGTTGAAAGAGAATTACTTGAAAGCTTAATGAGCAATTACAAAGAAAGTTTTAATGGTCGTTCTGACATTTCAAAATAATCGCATCTTTTAGGAATACACTCGTGGTGTCTCCCCACAATTAATCTTCAATGGCTTCATAATTGAAAACAAATTCAATTTTTGCGACACAAATTAACCTAACAAGAACAAAAATTCAAAGTATTAATACACTAAAAAACTATTCAATAAAACTATCCTAAGCCAATTGCAATACAGATATCACAAAAATCAGATAGAAATGAGGAAAAATGGTTCCTCCAATAACCTACAACTAACAAAATGCTATTTTACGAATGATACTTATAATTACACAAATTAGAAGCCAAAAAATATTTAAATTTTACTTTCCAATACCGTGCATTCAACCTACAATTGTGTTAACACTACTTTTATTTACAATTCTATCTTAAAAAACACATATGCTCAAAAATATTACGCGCAATCCTACTTCTTAGCGAATATTTCCATACTGAATCTAAGTCCAACTACAGGTATTTACTTAAAAAGTACGTAAAACTGAAATAGCTAGACGACCAAGCCGAGAAATAACTCCTGATCTGGCCGTGATCCACCGCTTGGCGACGGATCAATTGCGAGTCAAATTCGATCAGTCAGGCACGTTGATGCGTTTCAAGTGCGTGGAGAAACGTACGAGTACAACGGGATCAAACTGAAGTTGATTCGGATCAACTAGGTAGGGATCTTCTTCTTGATTCCGGTTGGTGAAACGAGCGCATAATGACACACGTTAATCTCTCTGCTGAACATAATATGATTGGATGATAGGTTCACTTGTAAAATTGATGTATAAATAGTATTAAGTAAGAATCGTTCAGGGCGAGGAAGTATGTGTTGTTTTCCTACTAAAGTAGTGAAACCGCTAGAACTTGGCTGCGTAGGCTCCGCCCGCTTCGAGCTTTCCACCGTGGGCGTGAGCGTGGGCGTGAGCGAGTGCGAGAACGTGGGCGTGAGTGTGGGTGTGAGCGTGGGCGAGAGCGTGACCGCGGGCGTGGGCGCGAGCATGTGCATGAGCGTGGGCGTTTGTGTGAGCGTGGGCGTGTGTGTGAGCGTGTGTGTGAGCGTGGGCGTGGGCGCGAGCCTGGGCGTGGGCGCGAGTGTGGGCGTGGGCATGAGCGTGGGCGTGTGTGTAAGCGTGGGCGTGAGCGTGTGCGTGGTGGTGAGCGTGAGCGTGGGCGCGGGCGTGCGTTGCGCAGGTACGCGCGCGTGCTGGCGGAGGCGCCGGCGCCGGGCGAGCGCGTGTTCGCCGTGCGCGACGTGGCGCTGGCCTTCCTGCTGCTGGCGCTGGGCAGCGCCGCCGCCGCCGCCGTCTTCGCCCTCGAGGCGCTCGCGGCCGCGCGCAGGCGCTCCCCAGGGGTCGAGGGCGCGCCCCATTTCCGGGGCGGCAGGAAACGGAGCTCGCCCCGGGCCGTTCCTGCCCGTCTCCCCGTCCGTCGCCCTGCAGGCCACCGCGCGCGCTGGCTGGGGCGGGCAGCGCTGCTGGAGGGACCGTCGTGGTTTTAAGCAATTCAACAGGAGGCCGACAAGCTTATTTTTCCTCTAATTTACGACTAAAGGTGGACTGAAGCAGTTGATTATTAAATCTACTCCAGTTTGCAACCAGATTCCTAAGGAGTAGATCTTTGCATTGTCGGTGGCTCTACATAACTTTGTGAAAATATGTGCTGTTCCTAAGAAAGCAATCTTTTGCACTTTTCCGGTATTTGAAATGACCTGGGAGAGCCACAAATGACAATAATAATATGGATATTAAAGAGAATATTTATTGGATATCTTGGAGACGTTACGTCCTAGGCATTGATGCCATTTAATTTATATACTAAATAATACACACACACACACACACACACACACATATATATATATATATATATATATATATATATATATTTACTAAAGTAAATGCCTTGTTTTCGTTTTGCTTTTACAACTTCAATTGTGTAGTTATGTTTAATTCTGTTCTTTGCCCCTTTCCACATCTCGTTTTTTACTAACTTTCATTGTTAATATTTAAAATAATGTCAATTTTGTACGATGATCAGCTGCCTTTCTGCCCCGACTTGCCTCTCTCTCGACCCGTACTGTGAGGATGGGTAGGTCTTATAATGGAAACTTTCCCCTGTTATGAATTATATAATATGTTTAAAAGTATTTTTAATAAAAACGTTTCATATGTTTTACAGTAAGATATGCGCTTGTTTGCAGATATTTATGTAAGTTGTCTTTCATCTCAATTATATTTTGTACTTACATTTTTCACTTAAACTGGAAATATAAAAGTTTTGTGTAGTTCTCTGTTGTTGTTTTTTGTAGTTTAAAAAATTGTATTCAATATCTAAAGAGACGTTTGTCAATTTCCGTTTCAGATAAAAATGTAAACACCTGAGAAATGCTTGTAACCACACAAAACGTCGTATCGTAATAAAGCCGTTTTTGTAAATTACCTCTGTCTTAAAAAGAACGATATTTCTGTGTCTATTGTGCCTGCTTTTTTCCGAATAGTTTTATCAGTATGTAATGGAAGTCCATTATCATACATTAATTTGAATAACTAATAATAATAATAATAATAATAATAATAATAATTATTATTATTATTATTATTATTATTATTATTATTATTATTTCCTAATTCACAACTAAAGATGTTATGAGTTGGTTGATAATAAAATCTACTTCAGCTGGCAGCCAGCTTTCTAAGAAGCAATTTTGTTTTCTGCCGCAATCTTGCGATCAGTTTGAAGTTGTTGGTCGTACAGTATTGTACACAGTCCGACAAACATCACTGATTTTGATGAGTGTTTCGTACCACTTGGAGCATGTGTATGGAACATCGAGGGTGGTGCTACACACCCTGTCGTGACAGTTTAAGAGTTCGATATTTGCTAGAATTGGACAAGGTGAGACGATATCGGCTGCTCTAATTCGTTAGATTTCGTGGGTTTCTCCTTCAACACCAGGCGAATGGCGGAGCAGTACTCTATCAAAAGCACAGCGCGCGATCTCTCCTTCCTCTTTCATCTTCTATCCTCACCCCTTTCACACACTTATACTATCGTGCATAATAATAATAATAATAATAATAATAATAATAATAATAATAATAATAATAATAATAATAATAGTTATTATCCGATTTTCACACTTTCTCTGCTTTAGAAGGGAAACCATTTACCAGTCCAATTGATATTATAGGACTAGTCTCGGACTACGCAGCAAGGAAATTCATCCTGACCTACATGAATATCACGCACTTAAAATTTTTCTAACAATAGGTTTTTTAGTTCAATAGCCAAGATCACATATTTTTTTATTTTTTCCGCTTCTGACTTCCGCAAGTTGTGAATCAAAGGGATTGCAACATGAATTATAGAAGCTGTTTTCTTTCTTTGTCTATTAGGATGACGTCAGGGCGGTTATAATCGACTGTTTTATCCGTCACAATAGTCCTATCCCAGTAAAGGACGTGAGTCTTTGTCTCGATTACAGCATCTGGTTCATACTTGTAATATGCTGGATCATTATTCCCCAGCATTCCCAGTTTCATTCCTCATTCACGGTGACTGCTTTTTGCCTCTTAGTTATGTCTGCCTAAATAGGCACTCTCTGACAAAGTACTGCACCCAGCCATTATGTACTCAATACTCTCCGTTGTCCGTTGACATCTACATTCGTCGATATCACTTGGTTTTAAAATATGTTTTTCATAGTTTTTAGTTCTTATTACTCTGTCCTGAATTGCTTTTACAAAACCTTCAGTTTCCGAGTACAAGTAACCATTGCTCAACTACTTTAAGGATGCAGATTTGTCAATCATAGGGTCCAACAGAGAGTTATGAAATTTACAATGAAGCATCATTTGTTGCCAATTTTGTATTTCGTACTTTTGAGTTGGTATTCTAATATGCATGTCTTGGTTGCTTAAATTAAGTGGTGTGTCTCCATTGTCAGAACTCGCCACCTTATGCATGAAGGAATCCCGAGATTTAAGTATAGCGTCCCTCATTTTTTGTTCTTGGATTCTACAAAGTTTAAAGATATTGAGTATCCCTCGACCTCCTCTTCTTGGTAAATACAATGGGATCACAGAAGTGTTAGGGTGAAGACATCTGAATTTTGTAAGACGCCCTCTAGTAAGCCTATCCAATGAATCTGATCAGAACTGCATAGATCTGCATCAGACCATTTTACTACACATCAGCGTAGGAACAGCCCGGCTGTTGATGGTTGATAATTATGTTTTTCCCAGCCAGGTTCGTATTCAGTATTTTGGTTACCCCCTTCTTGTACTTCTCGGTAAACTCTTGTTTAATTTCACTGTGATCAAGTTTTATGTTCTGTTGTATTCCGAGATATTTGTAAACAGCATTCAGGTTGCAGTTCTTCTATGCCTTGGACATTTTTATCTAACTTTTTTGCTTTACCTTTCTGTATGCTTATGATGCATTTATTCAAACCGAAGGCCATCCTAATATCTTGGTAGTATCTATTAAGGAACGGGGTTTTTAATGTGTTCCAGCATAAAGCTTCAGATCGTCCATAAATAAGAGACAATTTTAGTTATTTACGATATTAGTGTCGTAATACATCTGATTACAATACGAGATTGGAAAATTGCCAAACGAGTCCGTGAGGACGAGTTTGGTAACCAATTGAGTGTTGTAATCAGATGTTACTTCACGAATATCGTACAACGTGTTATCCACTTTGTAAATATTTGTTAGATTTAAGATTAAAATTTTCATTTAGTATTCACATTTTTCCCCTTTAAGTGGTGACACTGTTCTTGACAAGGAGAACAATTGAAACGCGCATGGTGTACATATTTCGACAACATGAGCGAATGCAGTTCAGACTCAGAAATAGAAATAGCAACAAATGCTGCTATAGATTCTTTGTTAACATACAAATCAAACAAGAAATATGAGCGTGAGTACTCAATTTGTAAGGATTGGTGTGAAAACAAAAACGTGTTATTCTTGTTATTATTTGAAATGTTTTTAACAAAGTTAATTTCATAATAAATTATTTGAATAATTATTGTCATTCTCAATAGTAGACCATGGAATAGTGCTCGTCTCAGAATAACCATTCTCCCTTGCCAATGAAGTTCATTACCACACTAGAGCGGTAAAGTATTTCATTACGAAACTGATTATAATAGTGTCTATAGTCTTTCTGTTATATAGCGCATCATACCTTTTCAATCGTGCTCCTTTCAGCTTATCTTTCTGTCGGTACTTATCCTTGAGTTCGAGAAGTCTTTGGTGACAATTAAGTTCTAGATTAATTTTTGCCTGGGCACATAACACAGTTATCTCCTTTAATATTTTTCGGGAGCGGATGCCCTTCATAAAATTATTAATCAAATTTGCCTTCGCTCGGAAGTGATAAACCCCAATTTCAAGTCTCCTCTTCCAGGCCGGCTCCTTTTCTTTATTACCTCGCTGAGTTTGCTTTCCTGGTGCATATGTCTTTTGGCCATTAAGTCTGATTACCGTTGCCGCTGCACAATATAGTGCTAGTTCTACTTCCTCTAATTCCAAACATTGCTTCAGGTATAGGTGTTGTGGTAAGATATCTTTGGCATTTTTAAAATAATTAAAGATGTTGTCATTGCTTGTGGCTTCCATCTAGCAGACAACTGATGATGATGGCTAAGCCATCGAAAGCTGCTTTTGAATTAAAAAACATTGTTGGCAATGACAACATCTTTAATTATTGCTTCAGGTGTTGTTCCAAGATGGTGTTGTGGTGTTGGTCCTCGTTATGAGTAATTTGGCTCTTCTGATGTAGTTCAAAATAGGTATTTCCGATCTGCTGGAAGGTTGAGTACTTCGGTAGAGCTCTAAAAGACTTTGGAAGCATTCTGCCGCTTCACCCAGTCCAGTGTCCTGGGCCTCTTCTGTATATAAGGCGGCTTCAAAAGTACTCTCAATTTCATTTGATGTGGTACCCTGGATTGGTTGTACTAAATTTTCGTCACTCAACTTCAATTCACTCGCAACCTGCCAACGTATTCCTTCTAACTCAGTTGGTGTTAAGTAGCCTGTGGTAGTAATGGTATTTCTACGGTCAACAACATTTTGTTCGTTATGTTGCATGTTTGGTCTAATCCTCTCATACCCTTCATGGAAAGGTCGTCTATAACCTGTACGTGGGGTGCCTTCGCACTTGTTTGCACAGTAAAATGCCATAATGATTTCCATGTTAATTTATCGTGACCAACTAATTCGAGGTTTGTTTTCGGTGCGATGGCCTCCTCTGCGTGCAGATTCCCGTGCATTTTGGGTAGACGAGCCAGCCGATGAAGTGGCATTAGAAGTATGCCGCGTTTTCTTCCTCCACGTTGTCCAGGTTCTCACAGTTAGACGATGCAGTCATATCGGGGGCTGTCACATATTTATTGGCAGGGGCCCGCCCTCTCAGTACCGGCGTCCCGCATGCTGATCCGTCCAGCCCCGGCTCCAGACGGCCCCTGGCGCTCCCCAGGCAGCGGTTCTTCTTCCGAGGCTTAACGACTCCTTCTTTGCGACTCCACATCTCTATGAATTGCCTTTTATGCCTACGGCCAGGTTTGATGCAAGGGGAAGGAGGAAGGGCAAAAATGGACCTTCGCTGGGATGGGTAACGGAAGCTTCCAAGATTTTGCATCCACCCTTTCGCTCCCGCAGGTAAGGAAGGGAAAATTGGCGTGAAAAGAAGGATAACACAGAGCTGGGGAGAGCAGTCTGCTCCTCCGATTTATCGCCTTCTACGACAGGGGGAGATCCCGTGGTGCTATTCTACTAAAACCCCCGACACCACACGGGGATATTATTATTATTATTATTATTATTATTATTATTATTACTATTATTACTGTCATTACTATCATTATTATTATTATTATTATTATTATTATTATTATTATTATTATTATTATTATTATTATTAGATTATTCTCGTGAAATATATTTTCTCATGTGTAATATCAATAATATAATAGTAATTTCTTAATTCAAACCTTATAATTATGCCGACATGTATCCTTTTATATTTGATGTTCTAAATAGCTTCATTCTTATGACAAACGACAAACTACTACTTATGTTGCTGCCTGCCGGGGCCGAAGCGTCAATTTTTAGAATCTAGTTCTAAATAAATATGCTTAGATGTATTGCAACTTCACTACTAAATAATCAGCCTTATTATGAAGAAAACAATGTAACCTTTATTTCATCAATATCAGCATCATATTCATATTAAATGCAACCCGCAGCACACTGGAAGACTTTTTGACTAAATTGTTTCGCGAATATTTGGAATATTTTTCGTACCTTCAAATACAAAGATCCCTTCCCTTCCTCGAACGAGCGCTAGCAGGAGGAGCGCTGCTTTGTGGTTTGTTACATTCAAAATATCAATTAAACGCTTGTAGGAAAAAATCAAAATTACTAAAAAATCTTATTATCTAACACACGACAATATGTGTATTATCGGATTTGTCTTTTTACGCTTGTCATAATAGACTGAAAAAATATGTATATTTACGTGTGAAAAAACAAAATACCTCTAATATCTCGTAAAATACAAGTGATAAAATTGAAATGAATATATACGTAATATATATTACATGAATACCATTTAATTAATTCACTTCCACTAATTATTTATGTTATTCTGCCCTACGCGGGGCAGAGAGAGATGGTTTGTAATTTTATAGAAATTTAGTCATTTATGTTACCCGGTTAATACCACATTTATTATGCTATTAATATATAATAGAAAGCGACATTGATGTCAAATTGAGTAGATTCCAGAGAATGTGTGGAACAATAGAAAAACATTAAGAAATAAAATCCGAAAAGACACTCAGTTAAAATTCTATAAAATTCTTGCCGTCTATGCCTATGGCCGACTAACCTATGGATGCGAAAATTGGACGTTAAATGGATCATCAAAAAGAAAAATTGAAACTGGCGAAATGACTTTCTTGCGAAGTGTTGCTAACTGTACTAGGTCATGAGAAAAATGTGTGTTTTCGACAAGAACTAAATATATTTAACCTCCTAGACAGAGTCGAAAAACAGAAACAGAAATTGTACAACCATATTGTTAAGATGAACGACATCAGATTACCTAAATAAATAACAAATTATGTACCGGATGGCAGAAGAAGAGTTGGAAGACCAAATACTCGATGGATTGATGACATTAACGGGCCTTCAGGCCTAATCCTTGATGTTGAAGAAGAATATTATAATATTAATTAATTTTGCTATTTTAACATTACATTGGCATTCCAAACATGGGTTCAACATAGCTCGTAAACTTCTTCTTTTACTATTATATGTGGACATGCGACTCTTCAAAGCCGCAAATTCTGGAAGTCCTGCTGCATTATTATGTTATTAATAAATGTGATGGGAACTTCTACAAATTATCAGCCTTTTTACTTTGATAATAAAAAATTGACATTTATTCTGCAGATTTACTATTAATGATCTTTGAGGTCGTTTATGATTTCTCTTTAATTTGTATGGTCGCAAATTCCGAACGGTATTTCTTGTATAAATGTTGGTAAGCTTACGGAAATATCTTCCACGCCTGTCTTCAAGACTTCTTCCATCCGTATGTTGTCGATGGGATGATCACGAGATGCTCCTCGTATCGTCGTAAATTCTTGCAGCAGGAGAATTTTTGTATGGTTCCCCGAAAACCCTAACTGTTTGAGAATAATATTCTATAACCCGATCTATTCAAATAATCCAGTCGCAAACGCGACTTTCCCTTCCTGTACCGCGAATGAAGCGCCTAGTATCGACTGCCTGTCATTTTAGTTAACTTAAAACAATATGTATGCTCAGTTACAAAACTATTCTAGATTAATGTCCCACGTCCGAAGTCTATTTTACATGAATCCTCAAAATCACAACTTACAACACAAGCTAAGAAAGCTGATCTCAAATTACAAATTATATACTACACATAAACAAACCACGCAATTAACATAAGTTTCCCGTTTCCTAACATCAAAATGTTCCCAGCCTAAATCTATAAAATGATTACCGTTCACTTCGGTTGACGCCAAGAAAGAGATTGTCACATTCTAAATAATTGCGGAAGCTCGATTTTCAACGCAGTCTTGCCATGAATTTCCCATTATGTTCTGGGGCTATGCTTTGCAAAAATATCACATAATCAGACCTTTAAGCACGGAACACCAAGTTTGTTGACACTTTGTCCTGACGGTGAGTATTTCTTGGCTTGAAATTCTAAAGAAACATACTACGTTCGATACATATTTCCCGTTATTAAATGCCTTGCCTACATAATATGTTACAGCTTCTGAAATGTTACTAGCAATGTTGTTCAGTGTTTAATAGACTAGATCCACTATGTGAAAACGATTATAGAAAAGAGAAACGTGAATAATGGATAATAATTTATCACGTAAACAAGTATCTGTTTGATTTTTGTTTCATGTTCTCAATTAATACGCTCCACAAAGAAATAATAATTCAGAGTAAAACATTTACCATCGTATTAATTTTAAGCAATGAATAATTGAATATAATTAACTTTTAATCAACCCAAAAAAATTAATACACTCAAATGCACAAAATCGTCAATTATCAAGTATAAACCCCTTTTTCCTTATAGTTAATTTAAATTGTGAAGTTACATTGTGACATTTTGAGTCAATCTGCAGTCGCCGTTATCTCATGAAAGCAACCAGCGCAAGGGAGATGAACGAAGAAGTTCAGGGCGGAGCTGCTTTCTTCTTCTTGTCCGCTTGCCGCTGCAAGCCTTTCTTCATCATGTCGACGATCCAGTTGAGCGTCCGCGTCGAGCTTTCAACGATACCAAGCGGGAACAGTTCCGCGTACTTCTTGTGGTAGTGCGTCACCAGATGCAGCATCAGATCACGCATATCCTGAAGATACACAAAGCAGTAGTGGTTAAACTTTGCGTAGATGAATGACAAACGAGAGGAAATAATTGTCTTCAAACAAACTTATGACACCAGATCTCGGAGCTTTTTTCTCCATTTTCAGTGGCAACTAACATATTTGATATTTGTGTTTAAAAAATATATGTATTATATAGAATGCTATATGTAGTAGTGTAATTTATAAAGAAAGAATGCGGGTAAAATGAACCACTATAACAATATATCAAATTTTTTTGTAGAAGATTCTTTCGACGTATTCCTCGTATACGAAGGAATTCCACAACTTTCTGCTACTTCCACCAGTAAGACGTTTACGAATATCGATAGTAGTTTTTAATATAATAGTTCTTTATGATGCGTGTGTTAAAGTATCATTTTATTTTGCCAGTAGAAAAAGTTGCCGAACCAGGTTGGTAGGCTTTGTGGCCGAACGATTTCGAGGCTTCGGAAATATCAAGCGGTTATTTTGATTTTTGAGAGTAGTTTACATGTAGTCTCAGAAACATTCTCAAAATTTTCTCAAAAATTGCTCAAAGTTTTTGTATTTAACTTTGTTCTCGGGTAAAGGACGCTTATGAGAGTGCAGGTGCTATGTTTCTTTAAATTCTTGCATTTTTTAAAATTGCAAACGTGAAACTTTTGGTGGCATCTTCCTACAACTACAATATCGAAGATCGATCATTTTTACTTCATAAAATCTGGCATGGTTTTAAAGACATGAAATAAAGTCATGTTCAATATTACAAAAATATGAATTGTTTTCGTGTCATTGTCATTGACCATTTTTAAACATTTTTTCTCAAGAACTGCTCCAAATTTCTTTGAATGTTTCCTCGAATGTATAAAGGAACGGTAAAAAATGCTACCAGTTCCATATTCGGCGAACTATCCGTATTTTCGAAAAGGGGGAAACATTAACCGTACAAAACTACCATATTGAAGATAGCCCTTTCTGCCTTAAACAAAGTCTCTTATAAAAAATGAGCTCTTTAAAGATGGTCAAGTACAACTTTTTTGAAAAACAAACAAACAGTTTTGAGCCAATTACATTTTTAAGCGTCGCCCGAATTCGAAATTCATAGCGTTTCTATAGCGTAGAAGTAAGGCTTACGGCGCGGAGGACCTGGGTTCGATTCTCGCTGTTGAACAAATTTTTGTTTGTTGAAAACATGTTTGCGTCTTTATGTAGTAGTATAATACAGACAAGCAATTAGAAATAATGCGAGAAAGTATAGGCAATTGAAGACTATTAATATTAGGAGAAATAAGTGCAATTTAAAAAAGTACAAAAACAAAAAATTCTCAAAAACGACATCAATTTTTGGGAGAGATAGTACAAAATGCACTCTATATGATTACATAAACTTATTGGACTTATTGATCTTTTCTTTAGTTTTTTTTTCAAAAATTACAAAAATATATTTTATTTTGTCTCTCACGTCGTTAGTATTTATACCAAGAGCAATTTGTTTACATTAATATATTTATGAGGACACATGCTTTAAATAATGTGAGAAAATTAGCCCAAAATTCCGCATTTTCAGAAGCACTCAAACGCCATTTCTTCAAATACCGCTCAAAATTATTTCTTGTTCGAACGTATAGTGCTAACTAAACTGTTTATGATGACATACAATTAATTTTGCTGTATTATTTTGTTTTTTGAAAAATTAGATAAATGTAATTTTTGTGAAATATCTTTCACGCCTTTAATATGCTTATTTCCTGGAATTTGTAAACACCTTTGCATTTCCGACTGAAAGTGCTTGAAATGACTTTATATGAAGTTTTTCCGAAACTCAATAGTTTTCTGTGAAAAGGTGTTCAAATTGCGCATTTTCAGTAGCACTTAAACGCTATATTCTTAAAATCTGCTCCAAATTTTCCAAAGAAATTTTCATTCAAGGCGAGTTTTTACTGTTCTGTTATATTCTGAAAATAATATATCGCTATTACAAAATTGAAAAATTAAGAAAATTTCCAAAAAAATGTATTTGGGGCGACGATAGATGGCAACTGCTAAGAGAATGTGACAATTCCGATTAAATTAACCAGAAACTATACAACAATGATTTTCAATATGATATTAGTATTATTTTTACTACTACAATGTAAATTTTCACTTCATTATTGCTGCGAAGGCATTTTGCTGATGGCAGTGCGAATTCTACATTTTTGTTCATCGATGGAAAAGATCGTTCTCGTATAGGTAGTTGATTAAATGAAATCGGCTAAGTCAATATTTCATGGTGAACTAATCCTTCCCTCAAACGAGTCCAAAAAGCATTAAATATGACTGTCACATACGTTAAAGTGACCAGTACAACGTCATTAGCGTTTTAGATGAAACTACCAACCAGATAATCTCTAATTGATTTTGTCCCGCTTCTGAAGTCTTACAGTTTGAACTATAACTTAGGAAACTACCAATTAAGTCTCAGAATCCTATGATGCGAGAGAAATAAACCCACAAAAGAAAACCATTATTGAACAAACGTAAGCTTCTCGAATACCTGTGCATATCATTGCTATCACTTATTTTGTCCATTAGCAGTCTGTAGATGGAATAATTAGCGTTTGTATATTAAATACAAAACTTGTACATTTTTCTGAAAAAATATTCTTACTCTAGATTGCTCGCATTCATGAAATATGGAAGATATATATGATCTCCCGCAACTCTGTCGCTCTCGGTCTCTCACTCTGTCGCTCTCGGTCTCCCACTCTGTCGCTCTCGGTCTCCCACTCTGTCGCTCTCGGTCTCCCA
>BOPP01000091.1:2720199-2864094 GCA_017312745.1 Gryllus bimaculatus
AGAGAGATTTGAGGTACGCAGCAAAATTAACATTGAAGACCTTCGAAATGTAAAAAACTTCCTTTTGGATGAAATTTGACTTTTCTCGGTCACCGCAATTTTGGGCCAAAGGGCGAGATTTTTGCCTTCCAACAGACAAAAACCTCGAAATTTGCCAAATTAAAAAAACTACCCCAAGACCCGGACTACATTTTAACGGCCCAAGTTTCACGTTTTTCCCTTGGTTTTGTCAATTTTTAAACTATCGAAAACTTTTCAATTCCCAAAATTTTCTTGAAACTTGGCCATCCCGCTCACTGACCTTGAAACCAAAAAGGGAACCCCTTTTCAACTGGACGCAGTACTAGCCTCAAGATTGCTTTCCGACAAGACTAATGCAAAGCCCTTACTTGTTATCCTGTCCTCAAAGAATTTCCCTGACTTCAATGAAAGAATTTTATTCTCGAGGTCGACGCCTTGCAACGGTTTCCATAGGCCGCAGGTGCTGGTCGCAGAGGTTTCCCAGACGGCGAACATCCAGTTGCCTTTAGCCCAGCAAAGCTAAACAAGGCGAAGCAAATCTTACTCGGCGGTACAATTGGAAACTTCGGGCGTATTTCATGATTAAAAACATTCGGTTTCCTATCTGCTTCCTAGACATTTTTCACCCTCCGAACAGACACTCCGGCCCTTAAATTACCTTTCTCCAACCGGCTTTACCACGCCCCATGTTAGCTAGATGGCTTCGCAGAACTGTCCGAGTTAATAGTTTTAACCGTGGAGGCATAGGCCAGGGAAAATCCATCCCTCACGTGGATGCTTTAAGGCAGTGGCGGCTCGTTAACGTTATCGCCCAATGTTCCGACCAACTTCCGGTACCTTGGGATAAACTTAGAAATATTGAGGAACAACAGAACTGCGCAGAGCTGCAGCAACTGGCAACGAATTGGCAAAGGACTGAAACTGAAAAACTACTTTTTACGACGAATATGGCCCTTCTTATGTAAATACCGTGTTCATGCGCGCATGGAAAAACACCCGTCCTCTGCGCACCACGTGCATGGTTTCCGTACGTGATAGAAATGTGCCCACATACATCCTGGCCGGCATACTGCTTATCTTAAAACCGCACAGCTCATTAGAAAGAGTTTTCGATTGGCCAAGATTGTTCGCGATTGTGCGAAGCATGTGACACATTCTCACCTGTTTTGGAAGAGAAAAGCTAGGAAACCGGGACATTAGAAATACAAGATGTGAGGGACCAGTGGCGGCCTATGCAAACCTAGCTCTTCGATCTGATGGGACCAATAAACCCTCCATCCGCCCAGGGTAACAAGATACACTTGACCGCCCAATGTTGAAATTCACGCGATGGACTGAGGAATCGCAATTCCGGATAAAAAAACGGATACAGTGGCCCGTGCTTCTCGTGAACAAGTTTTTTTTGCCGGTATGGATAACCAGAGTTCCCTCAAATCTAGACCGTGGTACAGAGTTCACATGCTCGCTCTAGAAAAAATTACAAATTAACTCAAAGTAACACTCCCTTTGCAGGCGCCGGAACCGCAGGAGCTAATGGGATTTAAACGATTTCATCAGACGTTCGCTAACATCATGGCTTGTGCTATCGGAAAGAATCTATTCGGATGGGATCCCAAATACCATACGGCTTCTTGTATTTCGGAAGCTCGGGTGCACGCGCAACACAAGAAACCACTGCTATCTCATGTTTCGGTTCGGTCAGTTTCCGGCCATTGCCTTGGGGCTAGAAATACTGGAGCCGTCCCTTCCGTGCATGGCAGAAGAGGTTCCATATCACGAAGTCCTTAAAAGAAGGCTCCAAATTGCGCACGGCCTAGCAGCCG
This sequence comes from Gryllus bimaculatus, assembly GCA_017312745.1. NCBI lineage: Eukaryota > Metazoa > Arthropoda > Insecta > Orthoptera > Gryllidae > Gryllus > Gryllus bimaculatus. The sequence continues at coordinate 2,722,044 of BOPP01000091.1, forward strand.
AGTGTAACGCGCAGAAAATCGCCCCAAAGGACCATCAGCAGAAGAACTGCCAACGCTCGCTTCTGCCATCAATATTGTCAACGCGTTCTCTTAACGGCGCCGGTCTCCGTGGGCCAAGTTAGAAACTTCGCCACAACTGGACTGACCACATTCAGAGTACAAAAGTTAGTCACCAGTGACATTTGACCTCGTGGGGAAGGCCACGGGAAGGAAATAGACGCCCACCATTCAAACCTGCTTGCCCTACCGGACTCCTTCTACGATCCTCTGCCCGACATTTTTCTTGCACACGGAGAATGGACAAGACACAGGGCAATACAAATACAACAGGGACCTAGGGGCAACCAGGACAGGCAGCAAATGACCGACAGCAACCTGGATAAGGCAGCACCCGTCCGAAACCCGTATTCCTGCGGTCCAGATTCCCAGGCTAAATTGTAATGCCTCTGGCGATATCCCCAACCGGAAGCAGGCGCGCAACGTCTGACAGCTACAGAGGACGCTCGCACTCAGTCGTCAGGCCAACCGAATATCTGCCATTCGTCTGCCCAGTATTTCGCTCTCCTTCTTCAAGCCTTTAGGGCCATTACGCGCTCGCGCAAAAGCCGCAAACGCCGCTAGCAAAGGAGGAAGAAAAGTCAAGACAAACTAATCAATTTCTTAAGTTTTCAGACAACGACTGAAAATGTGTGCTATGTGGTGGCGTGCGCTTTGCTGGCTGTCCAACGCCTGCGAGACCTGTCGCTCTCAGAAAGCCGACTACTGAATGCGCCGCTTATGGTGCTCTCATCTCTGCTTTTGCACACCTGCTGTCAACGCAAGAATTATGGATATTTTCTTTCTTTTTCCACTCAAAATCGCCTTTCTCATTACAGAAACAGCCCTGTCCAATAAGACCTAATATTCCCCACTTTTCTTGTCATTATTTTCCCTTCCCATTTTGTGTTTTACCTGGGTAGTGTAACTTAATGAATTTTTATTGCAGAATAAAGCATGGCCTATTAAGAGAGACAGTTTCTGCCTGCTTAGCAGCGACGACGCGCCCTGCCTCTGCTCTTTGGTTCAGCTCGCGGGCGGACAGCACTGTGGCTCGGTTTCCGCTGAGGCAGCGATCGCCACGCGCCGAGGCCGCACGAGGAGCACAGCACACCGTAGCGCTTCCTGCAAGCGCAAGGCTCCTCATTGCACCTGGGCGCGCTCTAAAGCGTCGAGCGGTTTTAGAAATGCTCCACGCACTGTTCCTTGTTTGCTTGTTGGTTGTCCTTTTTTTAAACTTCTGTATCGTTTTGGTGGTTCTCCTAATTGAGGAGCGCCCGTTCCTTTAGTCGCTTTACGGTTTTTTTTTTCTCTCCCTCATTTCCGCATTCCTCTAACTCCTCCTACCTTGGTGCAGGTTTGTTCCGCATCCAAGCACACTCGCTGGCGGTTTCGGACAGGGGTCGACAAAAGGCAGATTCTATGAGGTGAGGAGATGTTGATTGAATCATATCTCCCACTAGCAGGCTGCAGTCAAATGCCCACGCGAATGGATCCTCTTCTGTTTTAGAGTCTACGCTTGGATCCGTCCGACGCGTTGGCGATCGCAGACGTATGAAGTGAGGAAGTTTGTAGAACATTCTTTCCCACTAGCAGGCTGCACAACAAGGCCCACCAATCATCTCTCTTTACGAAGAGTAGAGGGCCTGGTGCTTGGACTAGTGGATTGCACTTGCAATGGCTAGCCAATGACGGTGAGGAAGCGTTGGGTAGAATCATCTTTCCACTAGCAGGCCTTGCAGCCTATGTGCCTCACCAAATGGTTCCATCAAAGGCCTTTTTCACTAATTTTTTTTCTCTCCTCTCTGTTTTTTTTCCTTGCAACAAGAGCAGATTTTGGGTGGCATTATTGGTTTCCCGTTTTTGTGATGTCATATTATGTATATATCAAAATTACGCGTAGCGCTGCCCTTTTTCCGGGGAGAGGGTGGTGTCGCGATATGGCTTTCCGGCCGCTCGGCGACTACGCTTGGGCCGTCGGCAAGTGACAGTTGTCATTTGCCGACGCCAGCGATCCGAGGCTATAAAAATGGCGAGGGCTTCCGCAACCTCGCCCGCCTGCTTATTACACGTCCACACTGCCGGAGCCAGCCGGACCATGCCACCCACTCCCAGGACGTAGGGTCCCACTAACGCGGGTAAGTGAATTTATTAAATATATTTAAAATATACTCTCTTTTTTCTTCCTGCAGCGAGTTGTGGGGTCTCCTTCCCCCCGAACCGCGACACTGTCGCTCTCCGGTCTCTCACTCTGTCGCTCTCGGTCTCTCACTCTGTCGCTCTCGTCTCTCACTCTGTCGCTTCGGTCTCTCACTCTGTGTCTCGGTCCTCTCACTGCTGTCGTCTCAGTCTCTCACTCTGTCGCTCTCATTCTCTACCTCTGTCGCCTCTACAGTCTCTCAGCTCCTGTCGCTCTCAGTCTCTCACTCTGTCGCTCTCGGTCTCTCACTCTGTCGCTCTCGGTCTCTACTTCTGGTCGGCTCTTCGGTCTCTTCACTCTGGGTCGCTCTCGGTCTTCTCACTCTGTCCGCTCTCAGGTCTCTCACTATGTTTCGCTCTCGGTTCTCACTATTGTGCTCTCGGTCTCTCACTTGTCGCTTCTCAGTTCTACTCGTCGCTCTCGTCTCTCACTCTGTGCTTCTCAGTCTCTCACTCTGTCGCTCCTCAGTCTCTCAACTCTGTCGCTCTCAGTCTCTCACTCTGTCGCTCTCAGTCTCTCACTCTGTCGCCTCTCGGTCTCTCACTCTGTCGCTCTCGTTCTTCACTCTGTCGCTCTCGTCTCACTTCTGTGCGCTCTCGGCTCTCTCACTCTGTCGCTCTCAGTCTCTCACCTGTCGCTCTCAGTCTCTCACTCTGTCGCTCCTCAGTTCTCACTCTGTCGCTCTGCAGTCTCTCACTCTGTCGCTCTAGTCTCTCACTCTGTCGTCTCGGTCTCTTCACTCTGTCGTCTCGGTCCTCTTCTCTCACTCTGTCGCTCTCGGTCTCTCACTCTGTCGCTCTCGGTCTCTCACTCTGTCGTTCTCGGTCTCTCACTCCAGATATATAATCCTCACTTCGATATGTCAAGCGAAACCCTACAGATTTTTGCAGCTAATGATAGCGAGCGTGATATAACGAATTCATAAGTACGCGTGTGGCTTATTGTAACATTACCATATTCTTCGCAAAAGTAGAACTGTTACGACGCACGTCGACTAAATATGGCTCCCGCACCGGTAAGAAACGGATGTGATAAGACGCCATTCGGTGAGAGTCCATTGTGTGCGTGCATGTGAATATGGGAAAGTGTGTGGATACGTGCGAGCGGGAGTTTATTCGTGCTTGTATTCGATTGCGTACGCCGGTGGTAGTGTGCTCCGGTAGTTACAGTGCTGGATTTGGAGGTGTGAGAGCGCATATTTACTTGTGTGTGCGTACGTCAGCAGGTGTGCCAAACTTTCTAATAAGCTTGACGATTAAGAGACACGCAATGACGCCGACACTGGTTTCCTATTGACTGGCAATAGCAACAGCTTTTCCAGTGACATAATCGTTCCAAGTTGCTACAAACTTGGAATTAATAAAATAGCAGTGAAAGAGCGTCGTGCGAGCTGAGCGCTTCCGCAAAGCACTCGGGCAAAGCATGACGGCCAACATCAAATTAACCTCATTAAAAGTATTGCCGCCGACCTGAATGACTGAGCTGGTTAAGAGCGTGTACGGACTCAGCACTTCGGGTCCAAGAGCCATGGGTTCGAATCCCGCCTTGAGCATGATAGTTATGCCTTGCGTCACGTATGTGTGGTCACGAATGGTCTCGCGTTCTATTGACCACAGATCAGAGAAGCCCGCAAGTGTGTAGTTGCGTATTATACGTCCCATTGGGACGTAACGGTAACCAGCAGTCGTTTGAAACACGCGCTAAATGGAAAAGAAACGTATCCACACAGTAAGGCATCGGAAAACTATCCAAAATGTAGAACAATCGTGCAGCGCCACGTGGCAACGGCAGTAAAGCGGAGCAACGCTGTTGCTGTCGTGGCCCGACTGTCAAGCACAGAGAAGAATGATACGACGTAGTTGTTTTTGATTCATTAGGAACTTCGGGCGCGTCAACTGCTAAGGCCATTAGTCCCGTAAGTGCAGTGCATGTATTTTTCTCGTGAGGTGCAGGTGATCTTTATCCGCTAGATGGGGAGACTCGGTGCCGACCTACCTTCGGTAAGCGGGTTTTTCCTCAACCAGGTATCTCCCACCTGCGCGGCATCACCCCGACCGGAACAAACTAATCACCCGACCGGTCTCCCGACATGTGTGGTAGTGTAGTGTATGTAAGTGGAAGTGTGGAAGTAAGGAGTGAGGATAGGACAAGGAAGAGGTAGGAAAGCTCGTAGGCGGTCCTTTGCCTCTTTGTGAGGGTACTTCTCCAACATTCGTCTGGTATTGATCAGATTAACCACGAAAAATTACCGATCAGAGCAGCTGGTCGCTAGAATTCATTCGAGACAGCGACAGAATTCGACCTATATGTAGCTAGTATCGAAAATCCTGCCACCGTCGGGACTCAAACACAGGACCTCCCGGTCTGAGGAACTGCAGTGACATCAGCTGATGCCGTGATACACCTCTACCAGTCGCCCTTTCAACTACAGGAGTCTGTGAGTCGGTTCTTGTGTCATCCCGCAGATCTCATCCGCGTATAGTGCAATCAGTGGGACCGAGACACACGTGTTTGTCGGTGATTGGGATTAAAAGTCTTGTAACCTCTGAAAACCCAAAGCAGGAGCGAGGACGCTTTTGCCTCCACGAGCAGTCGCATTTTCGCGATTGCCCTTCTGGGCAAGCAGAAATGTCCCCGGAAACTCGTCAAGTGAACTACAAAGCACTATTGATTACATTACGTTTTTGTTAAAGATATATGACAAAGAAGAATTCTCCTCCAGACTGAACTCGATCTAGCTATCTTGTTAGTATAAAAAATCCGGCCACCGTCTGAACTCGCACGTAGAGCCTCCCAGTCAGAGGTACAGCAGTGACACCAGTTGATGTCCTGAGCCACCTCTCCAGGCACGTATAGTTGTTCTAGCCTTAGTGGGTGTGTATGTTTGGGTGATCACATGTGCATGCGTCTGCATGTGCGTGTGTGGTGTAGGTGTGGTGTGTGTGTAGGTGTGGTGCGTGCGTAGGTGTGGTGTGTGTGTGTAGCTGTGGTGTGCGTGCGTAGATGTGGTGTGCGTGCGTAGGTGTAGTGTGCGTGCGTAGGTGTGGTGTGCGTGCGTAGGTGTGGTGTGCGTGCGTAGGTTTGGTGTGCGTGCGTAGGTGTGGCGTGCGTGCGTAGGTGTGGCACGCCGCGCGCAGACTCACTTCGAGGGACGCTGCGGTGACCCCGTCCTTGCCTCGGCGCTCGCCCACCTGCTTCGCTATTTCCTCCACCAGCGGCAGGTCTTCCATGTTCTCGAACATGGAGGACATGCCGTAGGCGCAGGTCACGGCCTTGGCCACGAACGGCTGGTTCTGCGGCAGCCGCTCCACGCCATGCAGCTCCGCGCCCGCGCCCGCGAACGCCTCGTAGTGCTCAGGGTACAGCTTCAGGAAGCTGCGCACACGGCGTCACCAGGCGTTTCGACAGTGGAGGCACAGAAGAGAGAAGAATGATTAGCCCTTCACACAATACACTCTCCACTTCACACGTACAAGGTTGATTCATTCAAGTTTCTACTCTCACAGGACACATTGGTGTTGTCAGTGGTAGTATTCCTCCCCCACTGGATGCTGAAATCCAGCGCCGACCTACACGTCGCCTTGCTGTAGATGTCACCCTTTATGTTAGTTCTAAGCTTCCGACTGGTGACCACTACATGTGTGGTGGTGTAGGGCATCTAAGTGTTAGTGTATGTAAATATGGGGTGAGGGTAAGACAGAGATGGGTAAAGAATAATCGCGGTCCCTTTGTACAGCCCCTGCTCTCAACTTCGCCTGGAAATGGCCGGAAAAACCACCAACTCGTAATATAATATTGAAAATTGTATTCTGCTAATTCTTCAGCCATCTCGTGAAACATTCACACAAGAAGGAGATTTATATATTTGCGTTTATCGGATATTTCCAAATTTTCAAACGTTCGCATGTTTGAATTACTACCAGACCCTTAATAACGATCTTTTCTCGATTAGAAAACCATTAAACCAATAAACTCCCCATGACTTGTGTAAATAGTTATAAAATGTACATGAAATTATTTGAAGATCTAGTATAAAGTCTCTAGCTCAACACTGCAGAAGCAGGGAAAGTTCGACAAAAAGAAAGTTTGCCATTTTAAAAAATGCAGAGTTTTTAATGGAAATAGGATCTGCAACATTTTCAAAAAACCTTTTTTGCTCTATTCGTTAGCTCAAGAAGGAATGAAAGAAAGACGAAGAAAGAAGGAATGAGACAAAGAAAGCGAACCAGTAAGCAAACTAACAAACATTTAAAATTTTTGTGCAAATTTTAAGAAATTTTTAAAAAATGTTATGGATTTTTTGTAAATTTCCCGCCAAAGTTAAAGGAGTACGATAAAATGCTAGTGTTGTCCGTTTTTGCAATAAACACTTTTTTCTGCATCAAGAAGTAAGAAACTTTTTTCCTGACGATAAGTCGTCACATTTTTCTTGAGGCACACTTCTATACTTTGTAGTACTATAGAAGAAAGGTCGCATTTTGTCGAGTACAATCTAAAAAACGTAACTTGAGTTCTATTCGGAACCTAAAAACTGACTTTTATGGGCTTACCATACACAGTTTTCGAGTAATGTAACGTGCATCTTGGAATACAATGGTGAAATTGGTGAAAAAAAATAAGGAATACTAGTATTGTACTATTGTTATATTACTAGCATATCGGTTCGAGAATTTTAGCATGTCATTCCCCACCATTTCCCTATCCTTTAAATTAACAAGGAAAGTTGTTAATGAAACGCGTTTATTTGTTAAAAACGTATAAGTGTAACTATGCAAATAAATCTCGTCAGTCTTCTCAACACACGGTGTACACAGAAAGCGTATATAGTATAAGAGAGAGGAATGCCATATCGCATCCTGTAGATTACGGTGTGAGGAACGCTTCTTTGAGAGGCCTCGCTAACTTGTTTGAGGCAGCCTTCGGCCTCAAAGTTGTAGTTTTTAAGGCCCTACAACGTTTGGTTTAAGAGTTATTTAATGAGATAGCTGACAGTGATGCAGGTTGAATTTTACATGGATATTTAGTTGCGTTTTTTAAACAAATCCTTCACATTTTAAAAATAAAAGTGCTATTCGTCACATCTCCATGGAATTATATTTCTTTAGAGACCTTGTTTATAAAGATAGAATGCGTATGAGAAACGCAAAAGGTGTGTATACTACTGAAATAATACAGGAGTTATTATATCATTACGTTACAAATAATACGAGAAACATCACTAGTAGACTTATTATCACCGGACCTATTATGTTTATGGAGGTTTAGCTCTTCCATGGGTGCCTTTACGCTGCAGCAGGTCTGGTCAGAAACGTGCGGATTCTCAAGATTGAAGTAAAATTTAGATAATTTGATATTCTGCCCAATTTCACAGCAAGAATCTACCAATAAATCGTCTTATTAATAAACGCTCACCAACATGATAAAGTTTACTCACACACAACACCTGGTCTACGCCCAATTCGAACTTTGCGAAGCTATTTCCGCTTTCAAAACAATGATTTACAAAGAATGTGGGCTTGGAACCAGCTAGCGCGTACATCAATACGCAAATGTAATGAATATTTCATCAACATTTCTTCATCCATATTTCACCTCATAACAACCGTGTAACGTGTAGTGAATGCGTTGTGAATCCAGCACGTGTCAGTGAAAGACGGTTACCCGGATGAATGAATGCGGTCCGCAGTGAGGTGGTTAACAATAGTAGAGACTGTAACAACTGTACCGGCCTCGCTTGTATGGAGAATCGCCTGAGAGCCGCATTGTGAATAGAGCTTCGACATCTGAGAACACTAGAGGCAGCCGTGACAAAGACCGTGCAGTGCGAATATACAATGCCAAAGGAAGTAATGATCAAACGTGTAATTAATTTATGTACATGTTTATGTGAAATGAAATAGCGATGTAGTGCTGTAACGCAACACTTTTATGCTTCCTGGTATCTTTTCTTTGTTGTATATCTAAAATTTGTTCGTGTATTGAGCCATATGAGTTATATCGCCATTTGTACAGATTAATTTAATGAGCCTGTGTAATGTTCGTGACACTGTATAGCATTAGTTATTGTGAACTGTTAAGATGGCGAGCGGCAGATCTCAGTACCGTGAATTATGTTTCTTCTAGATAGAATGGTATACGAAATGTGTGTGCGGTAACCAGCTTATATATTCCTTTTCCACGTTTTTAACGGACTCTGATGTAATAAATGATGCGAAAACGCAGGGCTGTCAAACGGAGCACGCTTGCGCTCTGCAAGGGCCAGCGGCGATGGAAAGCCCGCTCTCCGATTTCTCAGGGATGCCCTGCAGGCGGTCACGGCGGGACGCAAGAAGACGAAAAACAAGTTTCACTCCGAGTGTGCCCTTGATTTCTTCTGTAGTGCGCGTGGAGATGGTGTGCTTCCTTTAATATGCAGAAAGCATTGAATAACAAAAATGAGAAATGTTAAGACGCATTACAAAATCTTCTATGGAGACTTTTGTCGGAAAATTTTACATATTTTGCTATTTTCACAAATTATGTTTTATTTAATTTTTTTTTCGTCGTACGTTGATTTTTTCCTTCCAATATTTCTGTGTGCTGTAGAATCGAGTGCGCTTCGATAAGACGCGATCGGCTGTTCGTATAGTCCTGCGCACCTGCCTTAGTTATCTCAGTGGCGGAAAGTCAGCGTCAGCGACTGAGACCAGTTTCACCTTTAGAAGTGAAAAGTACCCCTGTCGCCGGGTTTCGTAATCTCTAAGCTTTATTTCCGAGAAATGTATGTGATCGCCGACGTGTAAACACTTCGATGAGAATGCTGCACGCTGCAGGGATTGTTTGCTGGTCGTAGATACCCCCAGTTTGTGCGATGGCCTCTATTGCATCAAGTGTAGCTGCTCAACAACTGTCCTGGATAGCAATAGATGAAGCTTTACTGAGGGGAAAGTTTACGATGCAAAATGTGTATCATCTTGTGCTCTCCAAATGACTTTTAAAACGTTTGTATTATATTTAAAAATTGTTATTAAATTTTTGTCGAATGTAATTTTTCATTAGATAAATGTGATGTAATTAGTGTATTTTAATATTACATAATATATTTGATTTTATATATTTATTACATATTACCACTGTTTTTCTTTCACATATTTCACTGTTACAATCATTCCTCTATATTTTTTTAAGTGCTTTGATTACGTGAATTTTCACACGAAAGACATGCACATCGTATTTCTTTAAATATTTATTTTCAATAATAAGTTCACGTTTTTTCTGAAATTGTTATATAATTATCTTGATGTAGTATACATTTTTTGTTTATATTTATTTCCTTAAAAATTTGAATTTGTAATTAGTGTTAATAGTTCATATAGTGTATTCTCGAAGTAGAAATGTGCGATAATCTTTCCGGATCATTGCTTGTATAACTGCAGTTTGTTTACATGTCAATTTCTATTAAATTTTAATAAATATCTCTTTTGATATACCAACCCGTGTGTTTGACGCAACTCGCCACATTGGCACGATGTTTCGCACTCCTGCTTCCCGCCTGTGACACGCGTGACTTCAGTGAGCCGTTATCGCCGCGTGTCCCAAACCTTTGCGAAGGCCATTCAGGTGCTCGTTCGCCCGAGGGCCCTGCTCTAATGTGTCTGAGACCTTTGCAAACTGATTTCAAGCCGATCACGGCAACTCGGTAATGCGCGTGCTCTGCTACCGCTACAGAGGTATAGAGAAAATTCTGTAATACTGGGCAAAAAAAAACAGCTAATTTTCGAAAAAAAATCTTATTACAGGACCCTAGATAAGAAAAGTGGATAAATTTTAGTTGCTAAATTGAGAATAAAATTCCTGACGAGTGGTGTTGCTAGAAGCCACGTTTTGTGGGTCCTTGATACCCAAAAATCCATTGACCGCAAAGCGTCCGTTCGTCTGTGACCGACGCTAGTGACTAAATCGTTTAGGCGATATTCTCTACAATTGATATTCCCTAAACTCTCTGGCTAATGTAACGGCCCCATAAATTTGAAATTGATATTTTAATTTTGGGGGGTACTTTACGAGGTCCCTGGGACATTTTCAAAATTTTCAAGAAAATCGCGCCATATATTTTCATTAAATTTTGTTGGTAAATAGTTTGAAGTACATTTATGACAATGCTACGGATCTCATGTTGGTTAAAAACCCTGATTTCTCGAAAAATGAAAAAATCAAACTTTGTTCGGCACCTTCCTACAACTACAATTATTAAGATACATTTTTTCTTAATGAAATGTGTTCATTAAAGAACAGATCTTCAAATAAGGTCATGTTCGATTTTTCAAAATTGTGAATATTTTTGAGTAAATTGGAAAATAATTTGAAATGTTAAATTCGAATTTCCAGCGCTTTGTTTGAGGCGGTGACAGTCTGTAAAAGTAAACTTGAGAGAGAGAGGCAATTGAATATTCTAAAAATATCTTCTTTTTGTTGATTTTAATATTAATTAAGTTAATATTATAATCGTAGAACATTAGGTGCGAAAAGTTACCTATTTAAATTAAAATGTAAATGGAAATTACGCAAAGTTACAAATATTGCATGGAAGAACATGATTTCTTGCAACTATTTTCTCGAATAGCAAATTAATATCCAAGTGATTCATTTTGAATATTTACTCATTTGAGCGTTTCTTTCAGGGCCTAGAGACCATTCTAATTTCTAAGAAATATAATATTTATCTTGATGAATACTCGCGCGGTGTGGTTGACTTCTGTTTTTTCTTTTAATTATAAATTACTTAATTAATTTAATTATAGTTATCGTTTTAATTATAATTTACTATTGAAAATAATTTTATACAAACTTTTAATTAATGAACGATAATTTGAGATCCCCGTTTACAGCTATTTGGCCGCCTTCGCTATGAAGTTGCAATCTAGTTGCAATAGGAACGTGGCGATTCGGCCTGAAGTTCACAGAATTATCTCTCTTTGTCAGGCGGTATTTCTAAACGAGTATTTCTTGTGAAGGAAGGCGGTATCGACAACACGTGGATTGTAATACATAGAGTATGTGACGTAGGGGGGACTTTTTTTCTGCGCACTTTTTCTTGAGTTCCAGAATCCCTTCCTGTCAGTTTAACTATAAATAGGTGAAAGATGAGTAAACGTATAACATAAATAAAAATAAATCTTAAAAATCGGAAGATTAGCAATATTTGAAAAACAGTCATTTTCTTTTCTGAGTTGTAGAAAACTATTTGCATCGATACACGAATTGCAAGTATGGTTTTTCTGCATTGCTATCAAAATAGCAACTCGTTCTTACCTCTACTCTAACCATTACAAGCAAAATGAGAGTGGAACAAAACGTGCGCATAGTGAAGCTACATTTATTTGTAAAGAATACAATTATTTAGGCTATCATTCATGAAATTATAATATGTATGAACATTCATGAAATTATAACATTTTTTTGGAATTCAGCAGAAGAAAGGGCGGTACAAACACACACAAAACACACACAGAACACAAAATCGTAGTTCCTTTTCATTTGCATTTAAGACAATTTAATTATTTTTATTTTTTATTTTTCGAGTCAACTATTCATTAAATTGATCTAGCAGAAGATAATTTATGCAAATTTGGTGTTTGAACTAATTGGAAATCACATGTATGAAAGATCAAAACTAACCTCGCTTTCAAACATTTTATTTTATCAAAATACCGAGGGGTATTTGAATTTTTGGAGAACTTGACGGTCGAGCAATGACTCTTTCATTGAATGAGAAGTAAGGATGCAGTGCGTAATGAGTGGAAAACAGCCCGGCGTCGCTTTTCATGCAAAAATGTTGTTTGCAAAACTAGTTGTGACTGGCACGTGCTATGCAAAAATTGTTCTGGATATGACAAAGCAGAATTAAACACACAAATACGGCTTTATTTATAGGTCAAATCGTGACTATGTTCATTTTATTTTAAAGTTATCCAATATCCAATACACGTTTATTCTGGCCTCGAAGTCATTGCTGAGACCTAATATTTACTTCGTAATATTTGCATTTAACCCTAGCCGTATCCAACATGGCTTCCTTATGTTCTGTTTGTAAATGTACTTAACTACTCCTATATTGTCTTTCCGGGGGCATTGTTTCGACATAATCTATTATTTCATTAATTTTTTAATCAACATTTCCCTTAGAATATCTGTGTATATCACTATTGATTGCATGCCATCAGTACAATCTTTGCCTATAATAATGTTGATTGATATAAAGAAATGTTCAAGAACGTTTTCCAGAAGTTCATAAGTAAGAGGAAACTTGCCGACTGATTTAAAATATTCCTTGAGAGTCACAACGAGCGTAAATACAAAAATGGAAAGTATATATATACACAACAATGCCGAAAAGAACATACACAGTAAATTATGGCCCTCGTAGCAAAAAATAGGGGGCTTAACACATTTCAATTAGTAAACAAATCATTTCACAGCACGAATCATTGCATTAGAAGCCCCGGTATTCAATCTACGCGCCGCATCATCCCCACTGTGCAACGGCAGGCTACTCCCCTCCCTGCAAAGCTTTCTCCCCCACCCCTCCTTGCCCTTTCGCCGCTCTGGCGGACAGACGTCCAACTCGTGCGTACAGAATGCCCGCCGAAGTAAACGTTGCGCAAGGCTGCAGTACAGTATTCCTAAAATCTCCCCATTTACGCGCGGCGATGGTGTAACGGTTAGCGTATCGGACTGTTGTACCCAAGTTGGCGGGTTCAAACCCGATCGAAGCCTTTGGCGAAAAAAGTACGCCTTCCTTCGGAGGGGAAGTAAAGCCGGCTGTCCCATGTTAGTAGATTTACTTGCATGTAAAAGATCCTCAAGCCTAAATGACGCCTCTGAGGTAAATTCAAATCACCTGTTTCTCGCCCCAAGAAATACCTCCTTTCTCTGCTAGTTGGTGAAAGGAGATTAGCGAAATTTGCGTGGTCAGACGGAAGAGCAGGCCTCATGGCCTGAGTCTCGCCACGTAAAATAAGGCATTAATTCAATTCAATTCAATTCCCCTACATGTCATATATAGTTTCTATTGTTCAATTCAATTTTCATTCAATTCAATTCAATTTCACTGTTTGAACTCACGTCATGAGCAGGGTGACGCCGAGGTATCTGAGCGGCAGCGTCCGCTTCACGGTCCACCAGCCGTGCTGCACGTCTTGCACGTCGTGGGGGTTGGGCGCTTCGAAGACCGTCTGGTTCTTGGTCGACGACAGCGCCCTGCCGCCGCCGCCACCGCCCGACGCGGCGGACCCGCTGCCCATGGGCAGAGCCCCGCCCGCGCACACCGCCAGCGCCAGCGCCGCCTGCACCGCCCGCATCGCCGCCGCTCACCGCTGGGCTCGCCAACAAAACAGACTCGGCTCAGGGTAGTCCTACGAGAGTCCTTCAGGCTCATGGCCCGACCCAGACTAACGTTTTAATCCCAGTGGACGGAGCAGCCCTTTAAGTGACTTTCAGTCCCATGCCCGCCTCAATCTAATGCTTTAATCCCAGAGGATGGAGCAGCGGTTTCAGTGACTTTCAGTCCTATGCCCGCCTCAGTCTAATGCTTTAATCCCAGAGGACGGACCAGTCCTTTAAGTGACTTTCAGTCCCATGCTCGCCTCAGTCTAATGCTTTAATCCCAGAGGATGGAGCAGCCCTTTAAGCGACTTTCAGTCCTATACCCGGCTCAGGATTATGCTTTAATCCTAGTGGACGGAGCAGCCCTTTATGCGACTTTCCGTCCCATTCACGGTTCAGGTTAACGTTTTAATCCCAGAGGACGGAGCAGCTCTTTAAGTGACTTCCAGGCTAACGTTCTAATCCCAGAGGACGGAGCCGGCCTTTAAGTGAATTTCAGTCCTATACCCGGCTCAGATTAATGCTTTAATCCTAGAGGATGGAGCAGCGGTTTAAGTGACTTTCACTCCTATGCTCGGCTCAGGCCAACGTTTTAATCCCAGTGGACGGAGCAGCCCCTAAAGTAACTTTCATCTCGGCTCAGGCTTTTAATCCTAGCGAGTAGGACTCGGGTATCATAAGTACAAAGTTGTGTCACCCATATTCAGAAATGCTTGGTCGTTTGTTACGTGAAAAATCATCGTCAGTCTATTCATAATTCTCTATCTATAGAAGATGTTTTAGAATCTTCCACCAGAAAAGCAAACTATATCTATACCGAATTCTATCTCCTAAATCTATCGCTTGCATAATCCACCTCCATGCATTTCGTCGTGAGGAAGGTCGCAGTATGACGGCCCAAACGGCGGCATGTATTCCAAAGTCTTCCGAAAGACAATTACTCATTGAACATTTAGTTCAGTCGCAAAAACCTACAATTCTATGTAAAAATTGTTTTTCATTGTTATATTTAGTATGAAGATTTCATTCAACAGTAAAAAAAGAGTTTATTCAAATTAATAGTGCGTAAATTTCATTGAATATCCGAACTCGATATTTCCCCCCTAATTTAAGAGTTTTAGAGTTTTATTTGTTATGAATTTCATGCACCTGTCTTTAATTTATCACTTCATAATAATTTCCAAAATGTCTCAAAATTTCTGTAAGTTAACAAGGTGTCAGAAGTTGAAAATATTAAATGTGAACTGAAGTGTGAGCTGAATTAATAATTATGTACTCAATTAAATTATGACCTCAATTAAATACGAACTTAAATGTTAAATATTAAACTGATATGACAATAACGACGTATTCACATGGTTTCAAATATAGACATTTGCGCGTGAAAACATTTTACTATTGAAGTGAATGTAAGAATGAAGTCAAGCCACAGCAAGCGTCCTGCCTTTGTTTTCTGTTAATATCTCGACTTTGTGTGACGAAGTGTGTCTAACCTTTTTACTGCTCCAGGCCCTTCATTCTACCGAAAAACAAACAAGATATCGAAGGGTTTAGTACGCTCAAGAGCACTAAAACATATCATTTTATTTTGTGGAGATCGCAATATTTTTACACAATTGTCGTTGACGATGTTGGTTATTATCAGAAGGGCATTGATGCTTAACAAATGGAAATGAATGAATTTGCCCATTTCTCATTCGTGTTTGAATTGAATTTATTAAGAAAAGTCTTCAATTACATCTTTTGTTGAAACAAACCGAACATGTGTATTATTTTATTTTCTCTATCACCACCAACTACTACGTAGATGATACAGCCCAATAAAACCACGTTTTGAAAACTAGTTTAGAAAACAATATTTGTGAGCGAAAATATTATTTCGTGTAGTTAAATAAAATGTTCAATAATTCCATGAAAAATCGTTGATTATCACTATGCTTATGACATATGTGTAATTAAAACTTCACTGTGCGAATAAAAGCCCACAACAGCCAATCAGGACTCTGAGAACTGATCGAAATCGTTTAATTATATATCTATAACACAAACGTAGCCAAGGTATCTCCAGACGGCCATGAAACATGAACAAAAATGTACATCACAAGTTACGTACACCAAAAACATAGAATCAATGAACGTATGAAACAAGATTATAAAGAATAATTATTGCTACTTCTTAAACAATCATGTTAATATATGTAATACAATAAGTGCAATTAGAAACTACTACGCTACTCATACTTGCCATCAACCCAGAAGACGCTTTATAATGAACATATATGTTTACTTCCCTTATTTGAACGTGTCGGCCCAGAGAGAGTAGTTATTTTGACAAAATTAATTTTTATTTACAAAATCAAGTAAATTGTTTATTATTTAAAATATCGATATTTTCCTTTATACGCCACATCGTCTTCAATATAAACAAGTATGACCATAAGCATGTTGGTATGACACTAGCTGACGAATGGAACAACATAAAGTATTTAACATGAATAAATATTTTCAGTGTAAAATATTTGGTATTGCCACATTACAAGTATAAAAAATGTAATCGTCAATGGTATTTACCCGCTCTGAAAAGTACACCAGCAACACGTCTGAGTCAGAACTGAATCGTGTTTCTCCTTTCCAACATTAAGAGTTGTTGTTCTCTCATAGATGCCCTTACTTTTCGTACGAAGTAATACATTCATGGCTTTGTCAGCTTTTAATGTTTCCACCGGAATACATTAAATATTTTCCATTTTCAAACATTTCTTATTTAATAAATTATGCTCTAAGTCATAAAGGTGATCATACATATACACTGCAAGGCCTACTAAAATTGGGCCAGTTCAAAACCAATATGACGCCATCAAATACACACCTCAAATGGAAAAGATATAATTGAATTTCTCAAAATAAAAAGTATTCTTCAATGGAAACAAAAAAATATTGAATGTAACACGTTGATACAGGGGTAAAATTGCACTCATGGTAAATAAAAAAAACTCGCTCCTATCGTCGTTCGTTTTCATGCAATAATGCCCCTCTTTATAATTAACGCGGATGTTTTTTATTTTATAATTGAAATTAACTAACGAAAAACTTTGCTTAAAATAATTAACTACAATTACCAAAACGAATTTATCGCTTTTGCTTTTAAAAAGATATTACATTTACCGAAAAACACAACTAATTATTTTATTTTTTACTATTGAAGTCCCCAGTATTTGTTATTTATTCTAGCGTAAACAAAGTTTCCTTAACGTTACCCTTTAAATCGATTCCATTATTTATCTCCAGCCGAATTTGTTATTTTTTTGTTTTCATGAGTCATTTGCATTCAAAAATAAACCACTGAATACGTCAAAATTCTCGAAAGCAAACACCGACGTTCAGAATAACGTCGCCTCCAATAAATTTGTATTAAAAAACATGATGTTTTGGAAACACAGACTTGATGAGACGCCTACTCACCGCTCTCCACTTCCCTGGCAGCAGACGAAGACTATGCGGCCGTCGCCTCGTGCGCACAAACGCCGCGCCAAGTGCTCCACAAACCACCAATGAACCCCTGACGCGTTATAGAAGGCGCACGCTCGCTCGCATTAACCTCTCTTTACGCGTGGCCTTCGACGCCGCGGCTCGGCGGGGCGAGGGACCGGCGGCGGGCCGCGCGTCCGGAGTTTACTGCCCATTTCGATTGAGCACTTTCATTTCTCTGCCCCAAGCGGCGTGGAAAATGGGCGAGTCACCTATCGGGAAGCATTTGAAGGAGGTCTCTGGAAGATAACCCTACTGACATCTCTGATTTGCGTTATTTTTATGTCGCCTTTTGTGTGTCTAAGGGCATCAATATCGATGGCATTGCAGTGCCTCTGACCGGGAGGTTCTAGGGGTTGAGTCCCAACGGTGGCAGAATTTTTGACACTAGCTAGATAGTTGGGTTGAATTCAGGCGCTGTCTGGAGAGGAACTCTAGCGTCATGCGGCTGTAGTGGGTATTTTTCCGTGGTTTCTCCGATCGACACCACGCGAATGCCGGAGCAGTATCCTAACAAACGGGCCACAAACCGCACGCGCTTTTTCCTTCCTCTTTTGTGTCCTATCCTCACTCCCTACTTACACACACTTACCTTTACATCCACTACATTATCATACGTGTCTATAGACGAGTCAGAAGCTTAGATTTTGTCCCGGCTGGGGCGGTGGGGGATATTGGTTTGGGAGAAATCCTGCAAATAGTTTCCTGCAAGTGTAGTTCGGTACCGGATCACACCATCCAGGGGGTTAGAAATTCACCATCGTTTCTCGCGATAAATACATGACCCTTAGGGCACTGTCTACCTCGTCAAACTCAGCAGTTGACGCACACGAGAACTCAAATCAAACATTTTTTAGTATTTTGATAACTTCAAGAGGTGATAACATGAGCAGGAAACGCATTTATTTTTAAATTTAAGGCATCGATTTTGAAAAAGCGAGGTAATTAGTGTTAGGAAATTTGACAACATACTGAAAGGCAGGTTTTCTATTCAACCTCCTGTGGTCGTTGAATTCGCAACGTGTTTCTGAAACATTTTACCTTAAAGGAAAACCTTGGGTCAAGTGCTCGGAGCCAAGCTCTCTTGTTCTCAAACATTCGACAGTTACACGTTAAATGATACTATGTTTTCATTATTTGGTGAAATGACTTCGAAAGACATTTTAAGGTAGAAAGTAAATATTTGGAAACCGCTATAAGATGAAAAAGTCTTGAAGGAGCAGCCTTGGACTATTTCCACCATCAACATCATCATCGACACTGTTTTTAGATATTTCTATTATTATTATTATTATTATTATTATTATTATTATTATTATTATTATTATTATTATTATTATTATTATTGTTATTATTATTGTTATTATTATTGTTATTATTATTGTTATTATTATTGTTAAAACTAAGTTATCATAATATTATTATGTGACACATTAACGATATACAGTAATTATTCACTTACGCCAAAGGTACGCAACTTGGAGGAGGTATGTCTTAGGCAAGCAGAATTCCATGCCCCTGAACTGACTTCGGAATTTCAGGCTCTCAAATTTATCATTTGGCGCTTAATATAAATATTTTAAAGGCGAAAGCAGTTATTATAATTTCTTAAATAGGCAGTATAATTTGAGTTAAAAATGAGTTTTTGGAATAAATATTTTCAACTATTTTATACAGATATATTAGTATGAAGTATATTAAAAATATGCAAATCGCAAACCATAATTTTCGAAACAATATAGAAGGGCACATTGATATTTATTATATTCAAGTTTTTATAAATCTAAGAGCTCTGAAACAAAATTTGTTTCACAATTTACAAACAAACCTCTTATAATTTATAAGACAGCAATCTGTCTTTTGTATCACTACATGCTGTACTTAAATCATCTAAATATGGGTGCAATATGCAATCATTTGTGACCAAAAATTGTACAAGTGTGACATTTAAAAATAAAATATGAGATTGAATGTGTTAATTAAAAAATAGTTATAATTTTAATATAACATACAAAACCACTCAAAAACAAATTATGAGAGTACGAAGTATACTTTAGCAAAGAATACTTTTGCAAACATTGAAAGTAACTTTTATTAATTTTTAAAATTTGTTCATGTGTCTGAACAAATACGAAATACAATGCAATGAAACCGATGCAAATATTTAATTTTTTTTCTCCTGTACAATACAAATGTATATCAATGTTCTCTCACTCTTAGATATTTGAGAAGTTGCACTGTCTCCAGAGAATTACAAGAGTGATGAAATGTTCATTCATCCTAGGAAATGATGTCACTAATTTTGCATGTTGTAAAATATCCAGGATGATGTTCATTTTGTCAGACGAAAGAAGCTCAACTGAACTCTACACATTCACCACAATATACAAGACGTCACACAGTTGAGTACCAATAGCTTTTGATATCATTGGAACATTGGCGTTGATAGGTGCTAAGTTTCCAGAACAGGTATCTGTAAAGACCTCTTGCGCAGTTTCGATAGCTCTTGATTCATGGTTATGAAGCTCAGAAGATAGCTCACGGGAATGTTTTACACACTTTGCCTTCTGTTACGAAATGAAATTTTAGAACTTAGTGCGAGTGTATCAACTCGTAAGACAAACAATTGAGTACTGGAATGGGTTCTTATGGAGGCAAGTTGGTTTGAGATAGGCTGGCTAGATTCGTAAGAAATGGACGCCTGCCGATTAAATCGTGATATCTGAGTAGTAGCGTCTTCAAGTGTTTTCAAGATTAGCAGAACCTTGGGCAAGGTGTTAGATATAATTAATCGGTGGTTAAAGAATACGAAACAAAATATTCGCAGATGCGGAGGAAGTAACAAGTTTGCCAATTCATGAGACATCCAGAACATACGACATATTTTCGTTTTGTTGGAACATTAAGTGTTTTATTGAACATTACCTCAAGAGTTAGGTGATCGGATAGCGACAGACACGAAGTGGAAACCAGCAGCAGCTGATTTATTTTGGAATAATCACGATTACGGCAGCATACACTGTTGCGTAACGGAAGTTCATTTCAAACGTAACACTTGTGTTTAAAATAAACCTTTGTAATTTAACACTAGTGTTTACTTGTTAAAATGCCACCTGAAACATTCTAAAATAAGACATTTTAATTATTTTATTCTTGTGTTCTTTAAAATAAGTCAAGTATACATTAATAGCGAATATCGGACGATATATAATTTCTTACCACTTTCTTAAAATGTCTTGCTGAAATAAAGCAAAGTTCATTGAATAATGAGGTATAGGTCCGATTTTCATTTCATTTGGAATTTCAAAACTTGCGCAAGTTCAGTGTTTTCCAAACCTGTTCTACATCTTTAATAATGATGCTACACATTTTTTTTAATGCAGTCTATTTCTACGAACTTTAGTTTTTAAATAATTTTAGTTTTTTACAAATATTATTTTTAGAGAAACTTTGAGTAAAATTTGAACATTTCCTTTGGTTTAAGAGTTACGTGTGTATTGAGTATTAGAACGCACGTATTGCATTTGAATGCAGAATGTGTTTTGCTTACCAATGTGCAGGACTGGACTCTTATTTCCATACTTTCCGAAGACAATTATTTTTTCTTTAAAATTTGCCTTCGGCTAAAGTGATCTTATGATATCACTTTTATAATGTCCGATATTTATTTAAATCCTATATTAAAATCCGAAATTTATTAAATTGAACTTTCGAAACTGGTAAACCTTCGAATTTTAACATCCTATTCTTCATTTGCGAAAATGAGCGTTTTACTAGATGGCTGAATAATGTGTAACGTGCAAATCGCAATATAGTAAATAATACGTATTCATTAAACTAATAGGAAAAAGTACGAGCTGTTTTGTTACGGATTTTGCAGTGCAAAACGCTATTTGACAACAGTCTCGGCAGCTTGGTGGGGAGATATGTTAGTCTAAGAAGGGGCCAGTTTGACAGGTCGGAAAACAGGTTAGAGTCCGAACAGTGGAAACATTTTCGACTTTGAGCATATCAGCTAGGTCGAATTCAGTCGCTGTCTGGAGAAGAATTCTAGCGGCCAGCTGCTCTGATCGGTAGTTTTTCGTGGTTTCTCATATCACGACCAGACGAATGCCGGAGCAGTACCCTAACCAATGGTTTCAGACCTTGCGTAATTTTTCCTTCCTCTTCCTTGTTCTATCCTCACCGCTTACTTACATACCTTTACACTAACACGCTCTACACTACCACATATGCCGGAAGACCGGGAGCCTAGCGCCTTTCCCGACTGCGGCAGTGCCCCACTGGTGGGAGATACCTCTTGTGGAAAACCCCGCTAGCCAATGGCGATGGATTAACCATCCAGTGGGGGAAGATCACCTCCACCTCCCGAGGAAAGAATGTTCATTACTCTTATGGGATTATAACTTCAGCATTTGACGCGCTCGGAATCACTAATCAATCAAACAAAAAACAACAAATCTAACCGTCGCGCATGCACTCAAAAACAAATCCGTGTGCTGTAGTCTGGTCGTGTAGACGCCCAAATCAGTCGGAGAAAAAGTATCGTGCTATAGTAATCACATTACACCACATCTTTGTCTCCGCGGCAACCAGTTGCGAATATCAGGCGGACAAGCACGTCTCACAGAAATTTAACGTGTCAATCGCGC
This sequence comes from Gryllus bimaculatus, assembly GCA_017312745.1. Taxonomy (NCBI): domain Eukaryota; kingdom Metazoa; phylum Arthropoda; class Insecta; order Orthoptera; family Gryllidae; genus Gryllus; species Gryllus bimaculatus. The sequence continues at coordinate 2,743,824 of BOPP01000091.1, forward strand.
CCCATGAATGCCGTAAATTCTACTACTAAATTACCCACGGGGTTAATAATTTTCAAAGCCATTGACGCCTTCTATTTCGCTATCGACTGTTTTCGCGGGTCAACAGTCACAATTTGAATGTGTCCGCAAAAGTTCCGCTTAAGTAAACTCTATCAATCTCTGCTTCATAAGCGAATCAGTCAAAATATTCACTTCACCATGAGCACTACCGTGTCAGTTTATGGCATCAATCAAGTCGTCACATCAACCAGTGGCCAACAGCCAAAATATTACAATCCTTCGGACGAACGAAGGCCAGAGACTGGAGGGACATTACGTGACGTACGCCTCAGGAAATAAATGGCTTAGAGAAAGTCAGGTAGATTAGCATGTACTCGGCTTTTGAAGGCAGGTTTTTCCCCGTTCAGAGTTTTCGCCCATCCTTCAGGGTCTCTTTTCTGCGGCTTTGATGTGATGGAGAGGCCATTTAAGTTCAGAATCCTAAAGGTTAGAATGCTGTAGAATGTAGGTATTAGATTAGATTAGATTTATTAATAATTCTGCAACCACGTTTGAGAACTTGGTGGCAGAATACACTAACTTAACATCACAGAAATTTTCAACTTCACAAAATTTACAAACTTTACAAGTTAACGCGAATCTTCACCGTGCAATCTTTCGTAGCACTCCATTTCACCACACTTCACTTCACCGAACTGCGAATCACTGAGCTGTATGTCTCTCTTACATACTCGTTTCCCTCATTTTCACAACGCCACAGCACTGCACATAATAATAATAATAATAATAATAATAATAATAATAATAATAATAATAATAATAATAAATTACATAGAAGACGTAGTTCCGTACACTGAATAACATTAAATATGTTTGTAACACACATATCAACATTCAAAAACTAATTTATTTTTAAAATTGCTCAAGCTCTGAGGAGAGGGATCGAAGATTGTCACTGGCAAACTTCTCCAGTCTCTAATAGTTCGATTCGCGAATGAATATTTCCCAACATCCGTTTTCTGAATTCTTGTCTGAATTTTGTGCATGTGATTCGCTCTGCCAAAATATGTAGGTCTCTTTAATCGACTTTGAATTTCTTTCCACGCTCGAAGGCCTATGTTCGCTTTATACATTGCATAGAGACGAGACTTTAATCTCTTCCTTTCGAGTGACTCCCGTACTCCTTTATTCTTGGTACCCCTGAAGGTAAATATTGATGCTCTACGCTGGATCTTTTCTAGATTCCTTTGCAGCAAAATTCTGTTTGGGGCCCAACATACCGCGCCAATATTGTAATGGCTTAAAGCGCTTCGACCTAACCATATAGTTAAAAAGTAATGCAATAATATATAAGTAATAACTACAAATAAAATAGTAATGATAGCCTAATCGATCGAGCTTCTCAGAGCCTTCTTCCCGGAACGGCCTGATCTCATTCCCGGTAATTAAATCAGTGTCGTCGAAGTGAAACAAATGAACCAGAGTAATCTTCTGCCAACTAAAAAAATTCGGCGATGGCAAGACCACTACAATAAAAACATTCGTTGCCAGTTTAATTGCATATAATTTGGTGTTTAAAATTACTACACCTACCTACGACCTCATAGACCAGAGACATCAATCGAATTTTAGCAATCATCACTAACAAATATTTTACTATTTTAAGTTTTATTGAATATTAGTAGAGCCCGGTAGACCCCTGTTCCCCTTCTCTCTCTTCCCCTCTATCCCCCCCTCTCTCTCTCTCCCCTCAGCAAGAATGTAATACAATGTTCGGAAAGATCTCATACTGTAGATTACGGTGTAAGAAACGTTTCTTTGAGACCATTGACCTCATTATATTAGTTTTAAATACCATAGAACACTTCATGTAGAAGTTATTTAACGATATAGATTCAAAAAAATCAGGCCGAGGGTGTTGTGGGTTTCATTTGACATGAATAGTTAGTTTTGTTCTATAGCGACATTAGTGAATTGTCCCGATATTTTAATAGTCATTCTGCTTTTCGGGGTGGAAATGAATACAAAGAATTAGAGATAATTAAAATTGGTCCAGCTGTTCTTGAGATATAAATGATGTAACTAACCCAACTTTGGTTTTTATATATAGATATAGATAACTTATATAAAGAAAATAAAAATTCAATAAAAGCACAAAAATTAAGTGTTTCAATGGCGTGTCAGCAAGACATTTGCTATGTATTCATTACACATTCATGCACATTCAAGCTATGTGTTTTGCTGCATGAGTTGCACTCGGGTTCATTCTATTCTGTGAAACATCTTGTGATATACGATATTGTTCGTTTTGTTATAAGGCGCAAGAACAAATTAAGCGAATGGTTTCCCCACACGTGAATATGCCACGTACAATTGACCATGCATTTATGCATTTTCTACATTCAGACCACGAACACTCAAGGATTGGCCTTGATATTTTTTATTCGTCAAGACGAATAACAACTTGAACTCGTTTAAACTCAAAGAGTAAATCCGTTGGGGTCATTTGAATCCTCGGATTGAAAACTTCTTCACCTTTGAATTTTCCTTTGAGTATCGTCACGTGAATCACATTGATAGCCAGTTTTCTTATCACCAAAGGCGTTCCATTGCATAGTTTTGTTTGGTTTATATTTCTAAGCATGATGACTACTGAGCCAACCTTTAGTTGTATATTCTGCGGTGGTAAGCCAAGCACCAAAAAAGCAAAAAAATAGTTGGTGGATTTATCTTCGTTTGTTACAGTTAATATATTTGAATTAATACAGAGTACCAAGGATATGATTCTGAATTACGAAGTTTAAGTCATCTACATCTTTGTTCTTAGCCGTCAAAACTGCTCGCTCACTCAACCATTTGTTATTATTGTGGTTATCATATATATCCAGGAATACTTTGTTGATGAGCTCCGATTTTAATAAGACTAAATTGCAAATGTTCGAAGAAAATGAATTTAATCGGTTCGATTCGTCTACAGAAACACGGCCTTTACCGACATTCACAAATTGCTTGGAGAAATCTTCAGGAGATGGATCGTTCAGTAATGCCACTCTCATGTTTGCTACCAGCTGAAGTTTCTTTACTTAGCGCCACAGATTTGATGATTTGAGGCAAGCGTTTATTTCATCGGCAACAGTCGATCTTGGAATGACTGGTAGTGTTTGGTGGAAATCGCCAGACAGTAGAATCCAAAACATCTCGAGTCATTGCACAGGTCTTTCAATGTTCGCTCAAGTGCTTCTAATACGCGTTGTGCGCCATTGTGCATTCGTTCCAGATGAACGTTTAAGCAGCTACTACTAAAACGTTGGCCACTGTGGTGTGTTTCTCAATGTTACATGTCGGTTGTTCAGTAGCTTGAAGGTTTAACGGCAATTCTAACGCTGAATGAGCCGACCCTTTTAACAATGTAGCCGCTATTCTAGAAGAAGCACCTGCTACCGCAATGTCGGATCTCGCACGAGACGCAATCGACGATTTTTCATTGCCAACCGCGTCGCTTCACGGGCTGGCCCGCTTTGCTCGTGTTTTTGAGAAGCACGAAGTCGGGCCATACTCACGCGGCGCTCGACTCGTGCGATTTCTCGTTCTTCTTCAGTGAATTGATTCAAATGTTCCGAACCCTAATTGCATTACGGCTTACGTAGGGAAAGATTAGACCTATCTATCTTCTAAAGATTGATAATAATCGCACAATAAGATTTATTTATAACACTCGCACAAAAAACAAACAAATCGACCTGTAACCTTTATTTGCTGTAGAAAAACAAATCACAGATAACCCGAAGGAAAAAAATACGTGATTTACAGTTTATATACTGATGACAGTACTTATATACTTCTTAATTACAGCTTATTGACATAATATTATATTGATGATTAATTATTATATTTATTATAATAATTATATTTTAATAGTTATTCCGCTATTCGGAGCGAAAAGAAATCCAACTAATCAGAGATAATTAAAACTGACCCATCCGTTCTTGAGTTATAAATACTACAACTAACCCGACTTTGTTATATTTATTTTTGAGCAGTAGTGGGGTAATATCGAGCAGCGCTAGTCGAGCAAAAAGTACGAGAAACATTTCTTTGAGGCTTTCGGCATCAAAATTTTAGCTTTTAATGCCCTGAAACGCTTTAATTAGGAGTTATTTAAAGATATGTAGTAAAAATTATAATCTTGAAATGTCTTGCGGGTTGCATTTATAATGAATAGTTTTTTTTTCTTTCGTGAATTTTTAATATATTTTAATACTAATTCTACTATTCAGAGATAATTAAATTTTTTACGCCGTTCTCGAGTTATCAATGGTGTTATATATATATATATATATATATATACACACACACACACACTTTTCCGTACACCAAGATTCCCTCATGTATATTCTCCCATGGATGAAGATAGCGTTTACAACCGAGGTCAATACAGATAACACAAAATTCTTAAGCAGGGAACAAATCTCACAGTGACTTTTAGGTTTATAATCATGAACATACGTTCTCTTCTATGAGATACTTGTTGTCCTTGAAATTGCAAGTTTAACGGGCAGATAAGGAAGACGACGTTTAAAATTACATTCCGGGGAAAAAAATAATTTTTCTTTTACTCGTAATATCAATTACTCAACATGAACAAGATTTCTCACAACATTTAATGCGCACTTCCCGCGACAATTAACACGCGCGGTAGAAATTCACATTAGAAACGCTTGCTACACATAACACCACCACTACTAGGCGGTGGCGCTTATATCGCCTTGTTTTTAAGCTGTCCTACCGGTTATTTACAAATCTTCCCTTTTTAAACCAGGCAACCAATCTATTTACTGTCAGGCAATCCTTTTATTATCTTAAAGCCTTCTAGTTACTTTAGTTTTTTTGTTTGATTGATTAGTGATTTCTGGCGTGACAACGGCTAAGGTTATTATTCCCGTACGCGTAGTGCATAATTTTACCGATGGTGACCTTCCCCTGCTAGATAGCGAGAGTCAGCGTCGAGATACACGTCAGTTCGCGGGGTTATCCCCAACCGAGTATCCCTCACCATCGAGGCACCCCCGCAGTTGAAACACGCTCTAAGATCCCGACGTCGGTGGTGTTGTAGTGCATGTGAGTAAGTGTGTGTAAATAAGGGGCGAGTGTAGGACAAGGAAGTGGCTGGATGGTGAGATCTGGCGCCGACCTACACTTCGGCTTGCGGCGTTTCCCCAAACCAGGTATCTCCCACCGCCCAGGCTGGGAAAAGATCCTAGCTCCTGACTGCTCTCTTGATATATATGACAATGTAGTGAACGTAAGGTTGCATGAGTGTGTGTGTGTGTGTATATGTATGTGTGTGTGTTAGTTAAAGATAAGGATAGGACAAGAAAGAGGAAAGAAAATTCTCGCGCGGTTCGTGGCCCGTTTATACAGTACTGCCCCAGCATTCACTGGGTGTTGATCGGAGAAACCTTGGAAAACTACCGATCAGTTTAGCCGGTCGCCAGAATTCTCCTCTAGACAGGGGATGCATTTTAATTTACTAATAAATTGTAATTTAATTTGCTAATATTTGAATGTTTTAGTAACGGAATTATTTCAGCAAAAATAAATTATCACGTACCACTAAACTATGACCCCCTTCTCCCATGTAACGCAGCGTAACGCGAACGAGCGATAAGATACTTTCACAAATCCTGTCACCGTCGGGACTCGAGTCCTAGTACCTCCCGATTAGAGGCGCTACATTGATATTAGTTGATATCTTGGGCCACCTTTGCCGGTATATTGTTTAATCGCTCTAGAAATATTTCTGGAACCGTTCATTTCATTCTTCAACCTGAATTTTAGTGTGTAATGTTGGATTCCTGACGAGAATCTTTATTAATACTCCTATACTTAATTTAAGTAAGTGATGATTCCAAGCGTGTCAACTACTGCTACTTTATTCAATTACGCTGTTAATTAGTTCCTCAGTTACGAAAGCTTCATCCTGGGAGATTGCGGGGTTCTTCGTTGAAACGTGAGATCCAGCTCTTATTTACACGTCTTCTTCGTTGGCTTTCCTCTTGCAGATAGGTCCCCCAGCGGAGCCACGCCTCTACAGGACCAAGCTCGAACAAGATCTCCCATCTGATATCCCGGCATGTGTGGTAGTGCTTGTGAGTGAGTGTGTGAAGATAAGGGAGTGGATAAGCCTCAAGAAGGAAAGATCGTGCGCGGTCAGTTGTTCCTTTCTTAGGGAATTGAGCTGGTGATGATTGGATAAATCGCGGAAAAATACCGATCAGAGCAGCCAGCCACGATAATTCTCCTCGAGCTAGGGGTGGAATTCGACGCAGTTATGTATTTAGTGACGAAAAACCGACATCAAGGGACTCAAACCGTAAGGGTTTGATGATGTAGAGGTAAAGAGTTTTGATTATAATAATGAAAGGTTCAATATTTTCAATGAAAAGAATTGGAGGAGTAAAAGGAGGAGGAAAGGAATAAAAGGAGTTGGAAAATTAGAGAAAAAGAATGTGTGAAGTGGGCTAAAGTTATCAGTTATATTAGGCAAACTTTTCTGCAATTATTTAACTTTATAACATTTTAACGTTGTATCTACTTTAAAAAATCTCTCTTCATTCCGAGCCGAAGATAAAGCTTCAGTTATTGATCTATATATTACTTCTCACACCTTTTTAACGACCAATAAAAATGCCCTATTTCCCCTGGTCGATGCAAGCGTGAAAGCTGACCGTTTACACGCAACCTGTTTGAACGTTCTGTTCTATTAAAAGAGGCACAATGACAAATATCACTGATTCACCTTCATTTAGAGGAAACACTATTACCGTATTTTACGAGTCTAACAGTTCATAAATATTTTTCAAAAAGTCTACCTTCAAGAAATATCTTAGTGATTACTCTTAAATAAATCGTTTGGTTTACTCTCTAATTGTAGCACTGAATTAATATCATTCCGTGATGAATCGTAGTAAATATTGGGGCTGTTGGGTATTTAGATGATTAGCACCACAGGCAACGTAGACAATGGTAAGAGGCCACTTATTTTCAGTTTTAAGAATAAAACCCTTTACTCTCACCTGATAGTTATTTCTCCTCACCCCCCGAATGTGACTGATGAATTAAGGAACTCAGAGTCCCTCGGAAAACAGCGTTGTGCCCCTTACGTGCAAAATACGTATCAGTCCGGGCGTACACCGCTTCATGATTAACAAATCTATCCACCTTTTAAGACTTCAGGTGTAAGCACAGTTACCGGCGCCAAAAAATCTATATTTGTAACGTTTAAAAATTAATTATACAAAGTGTGAAGTGTATGTAAAGTTACATATCTGTAACCTAATAAATTTTGGAGTTATGAAGGCACTCTTCACATTCTCACCACCCATGTTCTTTTTCAACTCCATTTAATTAAAACGTGTATGGTTTAAAAGTTAACGGTAAGCCCAAAGCGTTCATTTTTTTACAATGTCCAAATATAATTATTTAATTCAATATCTACAACAGGAAATAAAATTATGATTCACTTATGTCATTTACTTAATTTTTATTGCTAAAGAAATATTTTTGTATTCGTTTCTATGACTAAAAAAAGTCATTTGTTTGGTGGCTTGGTTCCGGCGGTCACGTCGATAGCGAAAAAGTGATTTCAGTGAGGGAAGGAACCTCAAGCCGCCCTCGCCTTAGTTCGGGTGGGACCCCTGTTATGATCTTGGCTTCGACGAGGCAGTGGCTCGGTACTCTGTGTGCAGAGGCACTCGGCCCGGTGCATTGCCAATGGGGAATTGTTTACTCTCCGGCTCCAGCCTGGAAACCCGCTAGCACCGAGCTGGTAGAGAGGCCTGACCGAGACATTGAATGAGAAGGTTTATTTAGGTCCATATATATATATATATATATATATATATATATATATATATATATATATATATATACATATAAATCCGATGTTTTTCGCTCAGCATTTCATAACTTTCCTTTTACTACGTATGTATACGGGAAAGTTAAAACAGTTGCTGTGTTTACTTAGCGTTGGTTTCTATGCAATACAAACTATTCAAATATTTGCGTGGCCTGCGGTTAATATAGTACTCAGTGAGGAAAGTGATATTTTGGATTTGTTTACTTTGGTGAAAGTAGAATTTTTAACACTATGGTGAAATGAGGCCTTATAATTGTATCAGAAAGTGTTTCAAAGAAGAATGCCAATTACATATGAATATAGAAATCCCTGAGAAACAACAGCAAAATGGAATGAAGTGCAGAATGTTAATTTCTAGCGTAGTATTCAGATATAGATTTCAGCGATGCCTTTATGACATACAAGATGTGCAATCTCCAAGTAACATTTCTCAAGGGCAACATTGTGCCATACCCGGAACGATAGAATAACACAAGTGCTGCAACATTTAGTGATATCCGTGCAAGTTTTCTTGAGTTCCGGAATCCCTAATCCCACTTCTTTACCAATACTATTGAATTAAAAATAAAACATAGCAACGAGCATTGTTGACAATATCTGATAACCAGAAATTTTTTACCAACGTAATAGAAACTATTGAAATAAAAAAAGTCAACGAGCACGCAATAGCGCATTTTTTCATATAATAGTTTTAATAGTTACGAATAACTATTTGACAGCCTTTCACACGCTTATTGTCAAAAAGTTCTGTCAGAGGTTTGTCTAGTTTTCTGCATGATGTTACATGGTAGCTCGGACACGAATTTTTACACAGATTGCACACGTATTCACTGCCTGGTTCGCACAAGTATATTCTTAGACGGAATGTCTTTAACGTAATAGAAACATAAAAAAGCATAAGATTTCATATGATTGCCTAGTCGTCGAACGAGCTGAACCGCACAATTCTGGCTTCTGGCGAAACGAAGGCTCAAAAATATTTTCGATAGAACATCACGTGGTGTGGAAGAAAAATGGAGCTCTTTGTATGATTAGAATGATGCACACTAGTATGAGGAATTACTCCTGGAGATTGCATGTCGGCTACGTTATAAAGCGTCACGGTAATTAAAGTCTTTCCCACGCGTGTAACGACCTAGCACGGAACATTCGCAAGGGCGAGCGTAGGCTTCCGCGGCCGGAGTCAGTATTTACTAGGCTGTCCGGGTGACGCCGCGTCCGTGGCGAAGGTGCCGACGTCTCGATCGCCATTCTGCGACCTTACTGCTTACTTCTGCGACCGTAATGCATTACGCCCTGAGGAAGGTCGCAGGATGGCGACCGAAACGTCGGCGCCTTCACCATGGACGCGGCGTCACCCGGACAGCCTAGTAAATATATTCGCAAGGGCGGTTGCCTGGTGCGCCATTACACAGGGAATTGCGTGTGTTTACAGTTCGAAACCATTTCAAGGCGCAAAAACCTGTTGGTCAGGATGAAATGGGGAAAAAAGAGGTAACGCTTCATGAGAGATAAGTTTCTTAAATAAAGGAGTCCGTGTAATCGGGTGTTTTAGAGATATCAGTTGATAAGTAATATTTAAATACCGCGTATATGAACGCTTTCAACATATCATTACGTCACAAGATAGCATCACGTCATAATAAACTTGTTTTACTACAGTTTGTGTGTTCATATTAAGCTGAAATAATATACGTTCAAGTTTACTTGCTTATGACGATAGAATGATGGACATCAGTTTGAGGAATTACTCCTGGAGATTGCATGTCGGTTACGTTATAAAAGCGTCGCCGAAATTATAGTCTTTCCCACGCGCGCAACGCGAAACATTCGCAATCGCAGTTGCCTGGTGACTAGCAGTAGGCTCGTGGGGCGGCGCATGGGCCAGGCTGCGACGGCCGCGGTGGCGGAGCCGGGGTTTGGACGCTGTGTCTCGTACCGGACGGACGAGAATCGCGCCACACCGAGTCCCCTGGCGGCGAGAGCACCCGCGAGCCACGGGGGCGCTGACTCACCCTATTCCTATGAGCCCAGCCGGCCTTCAGGGCCTCTTTTCCGGTGGCCGGCGCGCGGGGCGGCGTGCGGCGGGTTCGAGTCCTCGCCGGGGAGAAAATAGCACGCGGCGATTTTCCTCGCTCATGTGGCGTGCTTACACAGGAAATTGCGTGTGTTTACAGTTCGGAACCGTTTCAAGGCGCAAAAACCTGTTGGTCGGGACGAAATGCGGAAAAAAAAGGTAACGCTTTCGTGAGAGATTCGTTGGTGAAATTAAGGAGTGCGTGTAACCGTGTGTTTTAAAGATACTACTTGATAAGTAATATTTAAATACCGCGTATTTCAACATATCTATACGTCACAATATAGTATCACGTTATAATAAACATAGTATGTAAATGTAACTGTAAATGTGTTCCGTAGACCCATCTCCTTAAGAAACCAACAGTTTATACGTTCATATTAAGCTGAAATAATTCACGTACAAATTTATTCGCTTAAGTAAGGAGAATATTAGAAACAGGGTAGTTATTTATTTTCTGAAATTCATGTTTTAAAATGTCAATATTAATGTTAATATTATTAATATCACTTTATCAGAAAAAAAGCGTGCTTGCTCAATCATAAATTCACTCAATCGTGTCGCTTAATTATTTAGTAAAGAAAAAATAAAAGTGGCCAGAAAACGTGAACTGATAATTATTTATTAAATATAAAAAATGAAAATTTGAACTATTTAAGTAAACTGTGATCATGTAGGGTTTTTAAATGAAGAGGCAGCCGCAGTTCAAGGCTATGTCCAAGACGAGTACATGGAACCCCTTGCTGGAGGCATTGTACCGGTTTTTCTCCTATTGGGAGGGGAAAAGCCTAGATAAAATCTGCATGGGAGGACTGCATAAAACGCAGTTGCTTTACTCAACCCGAGAGGCGAGTATGCATCGGAAGGTACACAGCTCAAGTTTCAGATAGGAGATACTGTTCATTTTTGCTCCTTTAAGAAAAATCCAAAATTGATACCGGGGTAAATAATAGCAAACAAATTTGTTTCTTTAAAAAAACGTAGAAAAGAGCTCTAAGGCAGTTATTGCAAATGGGCCTCTTTCAGGAAGCTGAGCAGCGGCAATACAGCAGCCGAGGGCAGCAGAAGCATCAGCCACAGCAGCCGTACCTCAGCAAGCAGCAGTCCAGTTGGAGCAGGGTATCAGCTGAGACGCCCATTGATAAGAGCTGTCCCATGCACGCGCAGGGAAAACTCGCTTTGCGTAAGGGGTTGGCGCCGATCAGTGCATTTGCGGCCTATTCGACGCATTTAAGAGAGGGGGTGTTATGTATAAGTGGAATTTTTAAAAATAGCCGCACCCTTCTCTTCATTCGGTTTGCTTGAAGGGATGGAGCCAATCAGTGCAATTTTTGCCTAATCGACACATGTGAGAGAGGGGCTGTATGTATGTGTGCAATTTTTAAAAAAGGCCGCACTCTTCTCTTCACTCTGTTTGCTTGAGGGGTTGGTGCCGATCAGTGCATTCGCGGCCTATTCGACGCATTTAAGAGAGGGGGTGTATGTATGTGTGGAATTTTTAAAAAGGGCCGCACCCTTCTCTTCATTCGGTTTGCTTGAGGGGATAGAGCCAATCAGTGCAATTGTTGCCTATTCGACACATGTGAGAGAGGGGGTGTATGAATGTGTGGAATTTTTAAAAAGAGCCGCACCCTTCTCTTCAATCTGTTTGCTTGAGGGGATGGAGCCGATCAGTGCAATTGTTGCGTATTCGACACATGTCAGAGAGGGGGTGTATGTATGTGTGGAATTTTTAAAAACAGCCGCACCCTCCTCTTCATTCGGTTTGCTTGAGGGGATGGAGCGGATCAATGCAATTGTTGCCTATTCGACACATGTGAGAGAGGGGGTGTATGCATGTGTGGAATTTTTAAAAAGTGCCGCACCCTCCCCTCCTTCCGGTTAGCTTGAAGGGATGGAGCGGATCAGTGCAATTGTTGCCTATTCGACACATAAGAGAGAGGGGGTGTATGAATGTGTGGAATTTTTCAAAAGAGCCGCACCCTTCTGTTTATTCGGTTTGGTTGAAGGGATGAAGCCGATCAGTGCAATTGTTGCCTATTCGACACATGTGAGAGAGGGGGTGTATGTATGTGTGGAATTTTTAAAAAGGGCCGCACCCTTCTCTTCACTCTGTTTGCTTGAGGGGATGGAGCCGATCAGTGCAATTGTTGCCTCTTCGACACATGTGAGAGAGGGGGACGTATGTATGTGTGGAATATTTAAAATGGCCGCACCCTTCTCTTCACTCAGTTTGCTTGAGGGAATGGAACCGATCAGTGCAATTGTTGCCTATTCGACACATGTGAGAGAGGGGGTGTATGTTTGTGTGGAATATTTAAAAGGGCCGCGCGCTGTATGTCCGCGCGAGTGTGTGGGTCAGTCCATTAGGAGACGGGACGAGTCACATGAACTAGTCTGGCCACCATGCCACTACTTGCATTTTAGAGTAAGCGAGTGCCATGGCGGGTCAGTCGAATCCTGAGTCGTGTAGTGAACGTGAAGTGCGTATAATATTTTTTTCTATGTTATAGTGATTTGGACTTTGCCCTGGTATTTTCACTGGTAAATCTTTGACCTATGCTGCGCTTCGGGAAATTTTCTGATGTTGTGGTTATTGTACTTTGGTCGTGGTATTCTCTCCCTGATATAGGGTGAACTGTAAAGGTTGGTACAATAAAGTATTGTTATTGTTACTTGCGTTTCATCTTTGTTTCCAATACTTCAGAAACAAAAGTCCTGACTTTCTATTTGAAACTCCCTTATTTGTTTGTTTGTTTGGAAACGTTAATTTGAAGAGCTCACAATCCTATTAAACTTTTCCCTAGTAGAGAGTCTCTTTTAACCTAGTAAAGAGTATAGTTCAAAATCAGTTTGTATCCATCTAAATGCGAAATCAGATTCTTTTCATATCAAAGCACTCATAAATACGAGAAGAATTTTGTTTTCTTTGTAAACATTTCGCAAATGGAATATGATAATTTTCAAACCAAACGCCTCTCTTATGCATTTCCTCTTTTATTCGCCTACCACGTAATAATGAGAGAGTATGGTAATGCGGCTGGGAAAAATCCCAATTTTTCTTTAAAAAACATATTGTAAAAGCGGATAAATCTTCTTTCTTCTTGTAGAAAATTACAATCTCTAACACCTTGTGCAGTCAGAATCCATGATCTCGGGGTTCTTGATACCGAAGCTAGTGGTGCTAAAACAGCGCATACTTTCTCTCTCCTTAGTGACGATTATGTGTATCATTCGGTATATTATTGGATAGATTAAATCAGAAACGTCACTTGAAAACGTTTGGATTCATTAAATTTATTTTTCTACACGTACTACTTATCGCGATATGGATTATCGCTTCCTCAAGTACATTTCATGTCAATGCAGTTGTCATTTCATGTTCACACATGTAACACAAGCAACAGTGTTAACATTACATTCATAACGGGATATGTTCATTATGACATTTAGAATAACATCCATAATGTGATATACTGGATGGCTTGTATATCTAGATGTTCCATTTATTTGTGAAATTACTTGTCTGTATGATGGGCTAAATATCAAAAAAATGTTTATAATAGTTTTCGTTCATTTACTATTTCATTTTTTTCTTTAAAAAACAAACGTATGAACTTGGCAGCTAAGATAAGACCTTTTAGCGGCTTTCTACTTTACTGCTCTCAGGAGCATCTATAACTGTTTACTATCTTAATGAATTATGAAGAGAAAAATTATGGTTTTGTTTGTAAGTCTTCATTCGATATAATATAAAAATTTAAGAATGATGTACAAATATCTTAGAGAAATGTCGAAAAATAATTGTATGTATTCGAAACCAGCAATAGTGTTCCATAAAGAACGCATTAGAAGAACTTTCGTTAAACCACGATGCAAACTGAATAACAGTTCCATTTGTAGCAAAAAAGCGCTTTTTGGAAGAACTGAAAAGAAAATATGTGCTCATTGTTGGCAGCGCCCATCCCTACATGCGCCCTTTGTTGTCAGCGCTCATCACCTTGGATGTGTTGATATAGATAGAAATGAGGTATAATATTATTACATAACCTTTACTAAGGGGCGAGAAAGCATGTGGTGTTTTAGCATCACTAGTTTAATCATTTTTTCGAAAAGTGCAAAATATGCATATACACTATGTGATCAAAAGTATCCAGACACGTCAAAAATAGCGTTATGATGTGGTCGTGTTTTATTGCACACCTTGTTGTTTTATGTGTCACTATCACGGCACTTGATTACGTTTATATTTTAAACACCTTCTTGCTTCCCACTGTCGCCATTCGAGGATGACGATTCCACCTTTTAACACGATCGAGCACCTGTTCATACTACACGGCCTGTGGCGGAGTGTTTACACAATAATAACATCCCTGTAATATACTGGCCTGCACAGAGTCCAGACTTGAATCCTACTGAACATCTTTGGGATGTTTTGGAGCGCCGACTTGGTGCAAGGCCTCTCCACCCTACATCGATCCCTCTCCTCAGCACGGCACTCCGTGAAGACTGGGCTGCCATTCCCCAAGAAAACTTCCAACACCTGATTGAAAGTATGCCAGCGAGAGTGGAAGCTGTCATCAAGGCTAAGGGTGGGCAAACACCCTATTGAGTTCCATCATTACCGAGCCACGAACCGGTAAGTCAATTTCAGTCACGTATCCGGATACGTTTGATCACGTAGTGTAAATGTAACGCAGGTTTGAATATTTAAAATTGAACAATAAAAGAAATGGAAAAATATAAAATATCAAAAAATCAATTATTTATCTCTATTTATTATTCTCGTACTTTACTTTAACAATTCTCTTTCTAAACATCTCTCTGGAAGAAGCCACGATGTGTGTTTCTTCCAATAAATTGTTGCCTTCTTTGGGGTGAAATACAAAAACACTGTTGTTGCTGGGGCGGATCAGGATTTATCAGTCAGAAGAAGAAACAGGGATGAAAACTGTAGAGTTGGGACCAAAAATGTTAGTGTGGACACGCTCTCAGGATATTAACCATCGTTCGGGTCCAGAATAAGTCGTATCTTCTCCATCTCTCAACATCTCGCGTGTCCTACGGTTCAGCCACAACAACAGGCCAGGCGCACTCGCAGCGCGGTCGTGTCGCGTCAACAATATCGCCACAGGGGCACGCGCGTCTGTCTGTCTGTGCGCCTGCGGTTTATAAGCAACATCAACAGCAGCTGGGGGAGTCCAAAGCCTGTTGATCAGCGTACGTGTCCAGTATTACTCTCAGCTTCTCCATCTCGTGGATTCTCTTCCTTCTCCCTATGGCTCAACAGCTACAGCTGAGACGCACTAGCAGCTCGGTGGTGTCAGCATGGTGGTGGTGCATCAGCAATCTCGCCAGAGACGTGCGCGCGTCTGTCTCTCTGTCTGCCTGCGATTTATAAGTATTATCAACAGGAGCTGGGCGAGTCCACAGCCTGTTCATCAGCGTACGTGTCCAGTATGTCCTAGCTTCTCCAACTCCTGGAATATCTTCCCGCTCCCAAAGGCTCACAAGGAACATCAACAGGAGTTCAGGTGCTCTCATAGCGAGGTCGCGTCGCGTCAACAATCTCGCCACAGGCGCGCGCGAATCTCTGTCTGTACGCCTGCGGTTTACCAGCAACAGCAACAGTTGCTGGGGTGAGTCCATAGCCTGTTGATCAGAGTGCGTGTTCAGTCCTAGCTTGTCCATCTTGCAATATTCCGTACCCTACATATCGGAAGCAACCTCCGCGTGTCTATCTGTCTTCCTGCGAGAATATTATCAACGGCAACAGTTGCTGGGGAGAGTCCACAGCCTGTTGATCAGCGTGCGAGTCCAGTATTAGTCCTAGCTTGTCCATTTCGCAATATCTCCCGTACCCTAGAGTTCGGCAGCAATAGCTGCGGGGCAGTCTCAGCCCAGCCGTGTCGCGTTAGCGATCTCGCCACAGGAGCGCGCGCGTCTATCTGTCTTCCTGCGAGATTATTAGCAACAGCAACAGTTGCTGGGGAGAGTCCACAGCCTGTTGATCAGCGTACGAGTTGAGTATTGGTCCTAGCTTGTACATCTTTCAACATCTCCCGTACCCTACAATTCGTCATCAACAGCTCCGGCGCACTCTCAGCGATCTCGCCACAGGCGCGCGCGCGTCCGAGCGCATCTTGCGACGAGGCGCTCGGCGACGGCGGCCGCGGCGGCGGCGGCCAGCCCTGCGGCGAGCAGCCCGAAGGCGGGCGCGAGGGCGGCGCGCGTCAGCTTCTGAGGCGCGGCGTCGGTGGAAGGCGACGCGCGGCCGTGCGGGGCTGAGACGCGCGCCATCTGCAGCAGCGCCGGGTCCACGCGCAGGCGCAGCGCCTCGCGCAGCCAGTGCCCGTCCAGCCCCGCCTCGCGCAGCAGCCACACCACGCGGTCGCCCCA
This sequence comes from Gryllus bimaculatus, assembly GCA_017312745.1. Lineage (NCBI taxonomy): Eukaryota > Metazoa > Arthropoda > Insecta > Orthoptera > Gryllidae > Gryllus > Gryllus bimaculatus. Next base: position 2,760,218 of record BOPP01000091.1, read on the forward strand.
CGCGCGCAGCGCGGACCCCTGCGCACGTCAACGACAGGAGGGGGGTAGCCGGAGAACAACAATGCAAACTGAAAAACAGTTCCAGTTATGGCAAAAAATGGCGCTTCTAGGAAGAATTGATAAGAAAAGGTGTGCCCATTGTTGGCAGCGCACGTCCCTACATGCGCACATTGATGTCAGCGCTCATCGACTGAGATGTGTCGATATAAACAGAAATGCGGTAAAATATTACATAACCATTGCCGATTGATTGATTAATTAGTGATTATTGGTGCGTGACCTGCTAAGTTTATCATTCCCGTAAGTGTACTGCGGTGTTTTGTCCAAGAGGTGGCTATGAGACCATGTGTCTGTCCCCTGCTAGATGGTAAGATCAGACACCGAACTGCAAGTCGGCTAAAGGGATTTTTCCCAACCAGCTATCTCCCATCAGCGGGGAATTATTCCAGCCAAAACCAACTCTACGCTCCAGCTCTCGCTCTCTTCCTCTTACGACCTCCATTTTCTTAAAGCCTTTCACTTCAAGAATTTGCTCCTTCTCGTTCGTGACTCTCAGCGTTCCCATTTCCAGTTCTGCAATTGCCACCCCCCCCAATCACCAATAACATAACGCTGGCTTAATTGAAAAGATATCCAGTTGAAAGCATAGAGTAGTCCATTTAACTTGAGATTACGAACTATCTCGACAAATAGATGTCAAACTTTTATGAGATTTGCCATTGATTGCGCTGTAAAACAAAGCTAATTTTATATTGATGAGAAAATGAGAAGATGAGAAAATGAGGCAGAATAGTTTTAGTGCTGGGTGAAGGATTTTCCTCCAAAATAATATATTTTTATGTCAGACATTTTTCTTACGATGTTAAATTCTCGAAATGTTTACGCCACACTTTGCAGCTCACCTGCCGACACCAAGTATAAGAACATCCTGTTTCCTCGGTTGAATATTTGCAAGACAATATTCTGCACAAAGGCCGCATTCTAGTGTGAGAATCGTATTATTTGTTTAAAGTGCAGCATAGCATTGCAGCGGTATCTTGCATAAGAAATGCATGAAAACTGTAGTTTTGCACAACCACATGCTTTTCGCGGCCTAGTGAACCGTGATCGAATTGCCTTCCGTTGCCCGTGACCAAGCGACTTACTATTGCGCCTCTTCAAAGACGAACACACAATGGCGAGAGTCATTGTTAATGCACCGTGAAGGTCAATGTCAACGCGTATGGGGAAACTAAGTAAACTGGAGGACGGCGAAAGTTTTTTTTTACACCGGAATGAGTGAAACATGGTTTTACGGGCTGATTTTTTATCTACGAATAAACTAATTATTTGATTATACATCCAACTAGTATTGTTCGATTTATGCTGACTTGAACTCCCTCAGCAGAAGCTCTATGCAACCTGTCGCACAACCAAGTATTAAGCCGTCTTCTCTGCATATTCTGCCCCTATGGTTGTGAAATATCGGCCGGAATTATTACTTAAACATTCTCTCGGACAAATAAATAAAACATCTCCAAGTCTATGCCAGCGAATGCAGGGCTGAATTTCAGGGAGAGCGTTTCAATAATACGATATTTGACATTTTCAAACTAGGATGTAGAACAAACACATACTTGTAAGAAAACCTTTCATTTATTCAATATTTGCAGAGCGTAGCGTAAAACGTCATCGTCCACGTGACCAGTACCATTGAAGAAGTTTAATATATGGCAAGGGCGAAGCATTTACAGGCCTACTAGCTTCTTATAAAAATATAGTATTTCGTATGTATGTTGTCAATTGTCTAACGATGATTTTTATTTCGATCTATTGATCTGCCGAAATCACATCAGCCAGCATTTACTTTTTATTAGCGTGAATACCTGTTAAAGGGTTCGTTTAATTGCACATTGTCGGCGCAGTACCTTGGGGTAGACGAGCGCGTACATGTCGGTGCGCAGGCACTCGCGCATGACGCGCAGCCGCGGCAGCAGGTGGCGCGCGGGCGGGGCGCCCACGGGGCAGAAGACGCCGCCCACCTCGAGGCCCGGCGCCGCGAACAGGCCCCTGCGCACGCGCGCGCTCAGCTCCTCGGCGTCCACCATCCGCTCGTAGCGATCTTTCAGCGCCACCTCCACCGGACGCTGCGGAAACGCACACGGTGAAGCACCGTCTCCCTACACAGTCTTCCACCCGGTCGTAGCGCTCTTTCAGGGCCCCCTCCACCGGACGCTGCGGGAACGCACACGATGAAGCACCCTCTCCCTACAGCGTCCGCTACCCGTTCGTAGCGCTCCTTCAGCGCCACCTCCACCGGCCGCTGCGAAAACGCGCATGGTGAAGCACCCTCTCCCTACAGCGTCCGCCACCCGCTCGTAGCGCTCTAACAGGGCCATCTTCACCGGCCGCTGCCGAAATGCACACGGTGAAGCACCCTCTCCCTACAGCGTCCGCCACCCGCTCGTAGCGCTCTAACAGGTCCATCTTCACCGGCCGCTGCCGAAATGCACACGGTGAAGCACCTTCTCCCTACAGCGTCCGCCACCCGCTCGTAGCGCTCTAATAGGGCCACCTTCACCGGCCGCTGCCGAAATGCACACGGTGAAGCACCCATAATAATAATAATAATAATAATAATAATAATAATAATAATAATAATAATAATAATAATAATACCTTTATTAATGGAGAAGCTCAGGCCATAGGGCCTGCACTTCTGCCTACCAAGGTAAGGTACCACGTTTGTTACAATCAATGTAATGTTTGAAATAACAATATTAAACAAAATTGTAATAAACGTAATATTAACCTGGGAACATAAATTATTAGTAGAATTTAATTAGTTTAAATAATAAAACATCGCACTAAAAACAAAATTCGCGAACAAACGCATGATGCAAAATAAAACATGTCCTACAATCAGAGCACAGGAGGACACATGTGTCGGCCAGCGAATGCCACGTAGGGACCGGGAGTCGAACGTGACATTGGACCAGCAACTTACTTGATTTCAGTACGTCGGACCCAACAAACTGGCGTTCGGAATTCAGGGAAGTTTCCATTCGGTGTATTATCTATTTTGTGCCATGGGCGTATCTCCCCTTCTTCCCAAACCTTATACGATGAACGGGTTACTGGCTGTTTGCAATGAATTTCTACATACGATCAGTCAGGCCACATTAGTGGTATGTTATTTTTAATGATTTTTGCTTCTCTTATACGTATACATAATATAGAAATTATCTTACACGTATACGTAATATAGAAAAAAGTTATGTAATGCGGCAAATATCGATTTCGTGATTTCAACGGAAATACAGGTTTACTATAGTTTTGAAACAAGTCGTAGCTGAATTTATGCGAGGTATTAAACAGGAATACCACCTGAAACGGTTCGTTGTGGAAAACATGTTTATTCAGTGGACTATCCCACGTCGAAATCATTTCTAAGTCATCTCGCTGGTCGGGGTCAGCTGCCAAGGTCGAACGTTGATGGCTCTTTCAGTGTCGCTCCCACAATGCTGTCGCCGGATTCGCTGCCTGCCTCGTCCCGTTTCTTTGTGTAGGAGCAGGTCGTGTTGTAATTCTCGTTCACGAGAGAATAAAAAAAACAGCTTGAAGCAAGTCCGTATTCCACCAGATATTAAGTCGGATTGGAAGATACAAAGTAACATACAGACATCAAATTTGAAGAGAAGTTGAAAAAGAAGTGAATATATGAAAAAAGCTCTATGGAAAAATGTTTCTCATTGGATTGATATTTAACAACGTATTTACGTACATGCCTAAATGCACTGAGTTTCTTTGCGTCAAAGTACGTGAATTATGTGATTACGTGTAAGGTTCTTCTGAATTCACATTTGTAATAAGTTTTATATTTCATTTGAATGAATGTATTTCAATTCAAATAATAAGATTATTTGAATTTAAGTATATCATAAGATCTTTACATCTTTCGAGCTTTTCAATGGGGTTTTCGTTATGTTCTTCCGCTGTACGCATTTATCCCAGAACACGTTCTTCAAGCAGGACGCACGCAGAAGTGAAGACTCATTTCTTCTCGATAATTTGTAAGTTTTCGCAGAAGACATTCCTGATTTTACAATGCAATGAAGCGGACAACTTTCAAAGTTGAGAAGGCAAACTGAATTTTTATCAAAGTTTCATCTCGTAAACGCAATATAGTGGTTATAATACATGAAAATTTAAAAATACCAAAAACAAGATTTTCTCAAAAACCGCTCCAATTTGTTTCTTTAAACTTTTGGTACGGATGGTGCTAAATGTTCTCCATGATATGACGTAAACACCATATTTCTCTATTCTCTTGTTTCACGTCAAATATACACTTGGCAGCGGTAGATGGTAGCTGGCAAGAGTATGTGGAAAGTACGAATAGCTAGCCTAGACCATAGAAAATAGAAAACTAAGACGAAAAATTCTTTGACATTCGGTATCACCACTAGTGAACTTAACATTTAAGCTTGTTGCCTGTCTCAATAGCGTCCGGCCTTCTCAACCTGAACTCCAATCCCAAGCAGGACGTACACATAAACTTCTTCTTGATATTAAATATTCATGTCATCTTGACTCTTTACAATATGACTAAAATTATGCAACGAGCTACAATGATCTAATAAGATAACTATTAAATGAGAGTAGAAAAATGTATATAAATAGAACAAGTCCTTTTTAATTAAGTATAAAACCCCGTGGATGAAGATATTTCTCTTATATTGCGGTTAAAGACGCACTTTGGATTCGGCAATGTCGCTATTAGATTTGGTAATTGACGAGCAACGTCTCCTCCAGCCCCCAAGAATTAGTCACTCTCTTTGTCGTGAAGTAAATCTCTTTCAATATACCTAAGGACATAAGAATCTAGATATTTAGTGTCCATACCAGAAAGGTTCTTCAACCGTGAGATACGTTGTCTTCTCGAACGGGATGGGCATAAATGGTGGATTATCAGAGTCTGACCTTCCAGCTCCACGGTTCCAGGGAGATCACTCCCCTCGCGCTCAAAGGGATGAGGCAGAGTAATTGGGTTTAGACCTGCAGTTTGCCAGCTTCGCAAGCACGCTCTCACCTCGTGGTTGTAGAAGCCCTTGGGGATGGGGACGGTGGTGCCCCAGTGCAGGCCGGCGGCCAGGAAGTGCGCGAACGAGTCGACGGGCGGCGGGAAGCGCGGCGCGGTGAGGTGCGCCAACAGCCCGCTGTTGTACGCCGTCACCAGCACGATGCCGGCCACGTTGCACAGCAGCAGCAGCGCGCGGCGCGGGATGGGGCGCGGCGCCGGGAAGGGGGGCGGGTTGGCGGCGGCCAGCAGCGCGCCCAGCGCCTCCAGATGCCCGCTGCGCCCGCTGCGCTCGCCGCGCACGGGACGGGGAAGGCGGCACGGCCGCCGCCGCAGCCACGCGTGAACGCGCTGCCCGCCGCCTTTGAAAGGCGCAGCGCGCGAAATGACGGCGATTGGAGGGTGTAATTGGGGCAAGATTTGCTTGTTGGTTTGTGTATGTTTTTGTTTGCTTGTGTTTGTTTGTTTGTCTTTATGTGTGTTTGTTTATGTGTGTTTGTCTGTTTATGTGTGTTTGTTAGTTTGTGTTTGCGTTTGTTTGTTAGTGTTTGTGTGTATTTGTTTGCGTATGTTTGTCTTTGTTTATGTGTGTTTGTTAGTTTGTGTTTGTCTTTGTTTATGTGAGTTTGTTAGTTTGTGTTTGCGTTTGTTTGTTTGTGTTTGTGTGTATTTGTTTGTTTGTTAGTTTGTGTTTGTTTCTGTTTGTCTTTGATTTTTTTTATGTGTGTTTGTGTTTGTTTGGGTTTACGTTTGTGTTTGTTTCTGGTATTTGTTTGAGTTCGTTTGTTTGTTTTTGTGTTTTTTGTATTTGTTTATAATCTCCTGTATTTAAGTTCTCTACTACAGTATAGGACGAAAATGAAAAAGCAAAATAATGGCAGAAAAGGAAGAAAAAGCTAAAAATCGGTTTTAGTTGCTAAGATGGACAAAACGTGCAAAATGAAAATCTAACAGAACTCCAGTTTTACCTGTAAATTATTCTTATTGCCAAAACTCTGAAAGGCTTAACAATAACAAAAAAATATTTTGCCAAACTTCCGGGCTGTAGTAACAATAGTGGCGGTGCACTGACCAGCGAGTATCCGCTTGGCCAGCGATGGCGAAGGCGCTGGCGCGCGGTGCGGGGCGTGGCCGCGGGGCGGGGCGCGCGCCGCCGCCTCCAGCGCCGCGCCGGCCGCCGCCAGCAGCGCCAGCAGCGCCAACCACACCGCCGGCGCCAGCGGTCGCAGCAGCGCCGCCGCGTCACCGTACGAAGGCTGCGGCCGCGGCGCCAGCATCGTCAAGCAGCCAGCGCCCCACGGGTAGCCCAGCTCCACCTGCCTCTGCACCTGCGCACCACGGAATAAGTAAGGAAAGAAAAACAAATGAACGACTGATCAGAAGTTCATGGTGGCCTTCTACTAGGTGAGTCAATAGAACGTATCGTTTGTTCTAATACGATTATTTTATATCTTCTTTTGTAAATATATTTTTGTGTGTATTTGTAGCATATTTTTCGGCAACACGGCTCTTAGCCCTTGTTGGGCACCGACCATATACATCTGATATCATTCTTCGTCAAGTAAAGTCAAATCATTTGCCTCTTATCAGGCAGCCAATGCCCTTTATTCCTTTGACCATAGACTCGCTGCTTGGATTCGCTTAGTAACCAGGGTTTTCAGACGATCAGCCGTTCAGAAATTAATGGTCTGTCGAGTTGCTTAAGTTCCATTACTTCACGAAACGTTGTTAAGCCATTTCAAAAACGGCGCTGGCTATTAAAATGAAATCGAGGCTAATAGCAAATAGCATACCAATCGAGGGGGGAGGAGGGGGAGAGAGGGCGGGAGAGAAAGAGAGAGGGCGGGAGAGAAAGAGAGAGGGCGGGAGAGAAAGAGAGAGGGCGGGAGAGAAAGACGAGAGGGCGGGAAGAGAATAGAGAGAAGGGCGGGGAGGGGAGAGAAGAGAGAGCGGCGGGAGAGAAAGAGAGTAAGGCGAGGGAAACAGGGAGGGGAGAAAGAAGAGGCGCGGGAGCAGAGAGAGGGAAAGCAGAGAGGGAGGAGAAGAGAGGGCAGGGAGATGGAGAGGGGAAGAGAGGAGGGGCGGGAGAGAGAGGGGGGGAGAGAGAGCGACGGCGCAAGACGAGACGAGGGGCGGGAGAGAGAGACGGGCGGGCAGAGAGAGAGGAGCGGGAGAGAGAGGGCGCGGTAGAGAGAGAATGTTCGGAGGGCGGAGGGAGGAGGAAGGAGAAGAGTGGCCTTACGGCGAGAGAGAGAGGGCGTGGCCGAGGCGCAAGAGAGAGGAAGAGTGAGGAGGAGGAAGGACGGAGGAGAGAGGGCGAGAGGGCAGGCGGGAGAGAGAGAGGTAAGGTGGGATGAGAGGCGGAGAGAGGAGCGGGAGAGAAGGGGCGGGAGAGAGGGTTAGGACGGGAATAGGGGAGAGAGAAGAGAGCGGGGGGGAGAGAGAGAGGGGGGCGGGAGAGAGAGGGGGCGGGAGAGAGAGAGAGGGCGGGAGAGAGAGATGGCTGTTTGGCCCTAGGGCCTTTTGACTCACGTCTTGGATGGCGGGGAAGGCGGCCACGCTGACATCGCCTACGCCCTCTTGCAGCATTTCCATGATGGCGTCCCATTGGTAACCGTACTTGGTGGGGATGAGAGCCACTGGCGTCAGCGTCGTCCCCAGCACTTCCGCCAGGGTGCGCACGAAGCGGTCCTCAAGCCCATCGCGCGTATCTGCGGCAGAGCAAGCAAAGCGCATTAACACAGAATCAGAAACAGTTTTCGAGTCACCGCGCACTCCCCCGCGCTTTAATGTTTAATTTATTGTGCGTATTTGGATTTTGGGATTGCGACCCTCTTACATTTTTACTTCATTTACTTCATTAAAGATAATTGGGACACTTATGAAGCTCATGGCGGTCTGCCTGGTATTGTAAATGTTCCCAAGAGTTGGGATAGGTAGTGAATGCTATATTGCGGTAGACAGAGTAGTTCAGCGCACTATCCAATGGGAACAGGAGGGGGAAGAGAAGAGCAAACTCTTTACATTGGAGCCATTAGGGCAATCCATGGTGTAATGGTCAAATAATTCCCCTTTCATCATTGCGTTTCTGGATTTAAATCCTGTTCGATCTACACTGTGTGATCAAAAGTATCCGGGCAGTGGCTGAAAATGGCTTACTAGGCCTTGGCGCCCTCGGAAATACTGGAATCCAGTAGGGTGTTGGCTCACCCTTAGCCTTGTACTCTCGCTGGCATACTTTCAATCAGGTGCTGAAAGCCCTGAGGAGAGGTATCGATGTAGGACCGTCAGGGCTCTGTGCAGGCCAGTTCATTACAAGGCTGTTATTGTCGGGTAACCATCCGCCACAGGCCATGCAGTATGAACAGGTGCTCGATCGTGTTGAAAGATGCAATCCCCATCCCTGAATAACTCTTCAACAGTGGGAAGCAAGAATGTGTTTAAAATATCAACGTAGGTATTAGTCATGATGCTGCCACACATGGCAAGGGATGCAAGCATCCTTCATGAAAAAACGCCATCCACACCATAACACCATTCTGGAAGTGTCCGGAAACTTTTGGCCTCAAAGTGTATGCGGACTTTGTGATGAACACAGTAGGTTCTCGACAAGTGTGTGAGGGATCTTATTTTTTTCGCACTTTCATGCCCTTTCGCGAGCATTGCTCACGGTCACTCGTATCTTAACATGTTCAGAAAACTATTAAAAGTATCTGTCCATAGATATGGATATATATGGTCAAATGTATAAATGTCATTGGTGATACAGATTGTCCGACAATTTGAACTTAATAGTCCATCAGTATATCAGTGCTAGACGTTTAGAGACTTCAGCTCCCTAGATGTAGGGAAATAAACTTCACCCTTCCAGGAAGTGCACAACCTACGAGATGACGCAACAAGCCTGCAAATGCCGTTGCTTTTTGATCATTACAAACCTATGAAATGGGATACTACTACGTAGATGGGCAAGTCTGCAACAATTAACAAGTCACATAATATTCTCGACCACAGAACCTTGCAACGAGCAGCGGCATCAGCGGATAGCTGAGAAAGGTTAGAGCGTTTGCCAACTGACGGAGAGATGACGTTGGACGAATTCTCCTCTCCGCAGATGATAAGAAAATCAGCGTGAGCAAAGGGGGTAGACGGAAGTCGCCGGTGTCGAAAACCTTGGCAGTGGCAATGGCAGTGGGCCTTTGCCTATGATTCAAAGCAACATGAAAGCCCATCTACGGCCGTTAATTTTCTTTCAATTTGGGAAGAATCATTTCTTTTTTCTAGACACGTAACAATGGTGAAGTGTTTAAGGAGTTTGAAAGAGCTACAGTATGTTAAAAAGTTCAACCGACGGAGGTATTACGCAGATTTGCAACCCAGAGAAACCCGCGAGATGGAAATAATTTCTGAGAATTTACAGATATCCTGCAATTATGAGGTGCAAAAAGGATTTTGCAGATAGAAGGTTATGGAAAAGTTGCTAAAAACCACGAGGATGTACAACATTGTGAAACAAAACTGTACATGAATAATCAAACCTGGAGTACAAATTCTCCCACTCAACTACTCCCAGATATCTATATCTATATATCTATCTATCTATCTATATATATATATATATATATATATATGTTAACATACAATACACAGCACACAAAACGAAAGAAGTTGTCAGACCCAAAAACGTGACACGTTTCTATATGTATATCGAGACGCTGAAACCGAAGCCAGAATTACGCCACCACCCTCCAGTTGTTTTTTTAAATCAAAATAGCATTATAATCTACAGAAGCCAAAAGTTTTCAGAACAAAGTCTTGACACATATTTCTTTATGTATTTCTTTATGTATGTTCGCGCTGTATCCGAATCCGAAGCCAGAGTTGTGCCACCACCTTCCAATTTTTGTTTAATTACGAAAAAATACAGCGAAATTTTCAATTTACAATTTCAAAGTGGAATTCGCAATTTAAAAAAAAAACAACTGGCGGGTGGTGGCGTAATTCTTGCTTTGGATGTAACTTCAAATTAACTTCTCCCCAAAGCACGTCACACACAGTTTTTAACTGTTTTTGACGTAAATGAGTAAATATTAAAAGACATCAATCTAGTCGCCAATCTACTATTTCCATGAGATTTTCGCAATTTAAAAAAGTAGAGAGCGGTGGAGCAATTTGAGATTTGGATTCAGATTCAGTGCATCAACATGCACCTTTCGGTCTGACAACAACCTCCAAAAACAAAAAATACAATTTCACGAGGGTTTTTGCGCTTTAAAAAAATGGAGGGTGGTGGCACCATTCTGACTTCAGATTCAGATACAGCGCGTTCACCGAAATAGAGAAACATGTCCAATAATATTATACGTTTGGAGAATGGAAGTGAATTATTGGCTACATAGAGTCGGATATTGATTTGCAATTATGCAATTGCGGTTATGCAATTATCAACGTTCTATTTTTTAAATAATATTTTTATTGAATAATTAACGTTTAAATAATAAATACCATTCAATAACGTAATTATTCAGCGAACCTTTTCCCCCCACATCTGTACCATCACCATATGTACGCTCGGTGCCACGTGGGGCGCTGCCTTTGCTCGGCCAGGAGCAGGAGATCAGTTTTTGTGACGTCTCAGAATATTGACTTGGCAAGCATTGGTTTAGAGGGAGAGAAATTGTTAAGATTCTTTTGCATGGAAGTCAAAAATGCCAGTATGGATTAGCGAATTAATTTGCCTCGAGTATGTAATGACCTGCGATCTTGGAGGAGTGGCTGGGGAGACAATTAAGGAGGCAATTTGTGAACATGTCTACACGCAAGCGTGTTGGCGAGAGACAGGGGTCATATGGTTGGCATGGGTGTTGAAATCGCAAATCTACATACAAATAACAGTTAGCCTATGTCTCTGTATGTGTATGATTGTCTGTCGGTTAGAATTCTTCCGGTCTATCGTTTGGGGCAAGATGTGTCATTAGATGTGCCTCAATCGGGTGGGGAAATGACCATTGTATTCAAATATTTCGAGCAAATTCCAAGGGAATTATAAAGAAAACTGTTTTGAGAGGTGGGGAAAACATTAACAGGGGTAATATAACAGCTAATTTTCTTTCTTCTGTGTTTTTACATTCCTAATTTTTTTGGAGATTTCAAAAATATTACAGTGGTAAAACGTTCTGAAGCAATTGTATACTGCCAATACGACTTCCTGCATAGTTTTCCTTAGGTTTATTTATTCGGGTATTTTTTCGTGAAAATCCCGGTAATACGGGAAGTAGCGCTGAAAATTGTTTGCCAGGAATTTTACATAACATTGGTTTGCAAACATTATTCTAAGGCCTGTGTCACAAGAGCGTTGCGTTTGCGCACGATAAGTAACGCGCGTCGTAGACTACATTTTCTCCGGAACGACCAAAGCGCTCGTGTGCCATTTCGCCGAAGATACAGTGGTATTATATGACGTGCGTTACTTAACGCGCGTTGACGCAACGCTCGTGTGCAACGAGCCCTACGAGAACAACGTCCCAGTCCTTGCACGCGGAAGTTTAATCCTCAGTTCCAACGGGCGTTGCCAGCGCCTGGCACACACTGACCGTTGTAGGTGAACGGGGGGATGTAGGAGGCCGGGACGACGAGCGCCCTCCCGCGCAGGTCGGGCCATCTGCGCATGCGCGCCCGCGTCTCCGCCAGCAGCTCGGGGGCGCGCGCCAGCGCCTCCCAGCGGCCGGAAGCCGCGTCGGCGCAAAGCGCGCGAGGCCCTGGCGCCGCCACCAGCGCCGTCAGCGGCGCCGCGCGCAACCACAGCTCCGAGCGCCCGCGCTCAGCCGGCACCTGCCGCATTCAGTGATTGATTATTGATCCCGGGCGCTTCGACTGCTATGGTCAATAATCCCATAAGTGCGGTGCTAGTTTTTATCGCGGGAGGTGGCGGTGGTGATGGTGTAACGGTTAGCTTATCGGACTGTTATTCCCAAGTTGGCGTATAACACGATCGAAGCCGTGGATTTTAATGGCTAGAAAATCCTTCGTACTCCTTCCTTCGGAGGGGAAGAAAATCCGGCTGCCCCATGTTAGTAGATTTTCATTCATGTAAAAGATCCTCAAGCGTAAATGACGCCTCTGGGCTAAATTCAAATCGCCTGTTACTCGCCCAAGAAATACCTCTTTTCTCTGCTAGTGGGGGAAAGGAGCGTACCGAAATTTGCGTGGTCAGACGGAAGATTGGGCCTGTCACCCGCTCCACTTTAACGGTAGTAGAGTGCGCAGATATTCAGACATTAAGAAGGGACCGCTTTCACAACTACTCCTTGGCTACTGTTGGCAACATAACAGCAGGTTATGTCCTTACACTCAATTCATCTAAGCGTTGGTTAAAGCTAGCTCATTTTAAATGGTTTCATCACTATCTCTTGCATGGCATCGCCCTACTCCTCGTTTATTTGTTTCCCTACCTATCAAAGTGGTCCTGTCTTAAGCCTGTTCTACACGGTCATTTTTGCATCCTTTTTTCATCATTTTTCTGGGCAGATAGTGGATGGAAAAAGGTCGTTCGTTTCTACGCGTTTTGTTTCGGTGCCGAAACTGGATGATAGTCATTCCAGCGTTTGACATGATCATTTCTGGTGTTTGTACGTAATCGTGATGAAAATACTTTCTCTGGACGCCACAAAAAGCGCTGAAGATCAAACATTTGAACATCACATCTATGGTAACAAATTAAGTAAGGTTATATTTGGACTGAACAGAGAACGCGATGACATTAGAACACAGTACATGATTCATTTTTCCCTACATAATCACATCACATTACAATTCAACACATCAGAACGCTCGCGAAACTTCAAAATTAACAAATCTCACCACACGCATGATAAACTAGAGAAAGTTCCGAAAAGTGATACCAGGAACGCGGTAGTAAACTGGATGAAATCTGTACTGAAAAAGGAAGCATGCGTAATTTGTTCGTACAAATTACATCCAGTCTGGTCAGTCTCTTTTCTGTACTGGCGAAAAATGATGAAAAAATGATCGTGTAAAACAGTGTTTAGCGTAACTCCTCTGTGTCTCGTGCGAACACAGAGGAAGAAGTGAAGAGACCTGGCAGCTCTCGGGGTGCGGCTCGTGGGCCAGCACGGCGAGCACGGGCGCGGGCGCGGGCGGGATGTCGCGGCGGAGCAGACTGAGCGAAGAGTTGTGGCGAGGGCGTGTGGCGTTGGCAGGTGGCGCCGCGGAGGTCATGACGTCACGCAGCTCCTGGGCGTCCCGCGCCACCAGCAGCAGCCCCGGACAGGCGGGCGACGGCGCGCCGCGCACCACCACCGCCAGCAGCGCTACGAGCGAACATTTGGAGAATCAGTCGATTGACTGTTTTGTTCAACCGCTGTAGTCATTTGACCTGTTATGTCCTGTGAGGGGTAGTGTTCGTTCTCCGCTAGAACGTGAGATCCAGAGCTGACCTATACGCTCCTTGGAGGAACCCTCTCTCCAGGCACCGCCTCAGACGAAACGAATAATGCTCTCGACTCGACTCCAGAGTGGTATGTGCAGGGTTGGCACGTGAAGTGGAGTTGTTGCCTGAGATATCTAAGTCGATATGTAAATATCTACCGCGGGTGGGGATCGAAACAATACTTTATCTGCCTGTCTGTACTTGGTGCGACAGCCCAAGTTTTTTTGGCAACGTTAGACTGTGGTGCCTGTCCAAATAATTGACCATTGGAATGAACCGTGTTTAAAAAATGGTACTATCAATATGGAGAATTAATTTGATTATATTGTTTTTTAAACAGACCAAAAGAAACTACGTATCTTGTAGTTTCGTAAGGAAAAGACAAATGGCAATTTTGATAAGGTATGGATACTGCATCTCGTGACGTGTACAACAGCGGTTTCGAATTGCAAAATATAAAATGTTAGTCACCATTGTTTAACCGAACGTCTCATAACCAATAAGCGTGCTGAATAAACAAGCCACTATGCTGGAAATAAAACTGACAAAACTCATTTTGCAGATGTATAGCTAGTAATGAGGGTTTATTCATTGATCAGGGAAGTCGACAAAAACTATCTCAGTTCTGCTAATTTCGTTTACTGGATTTTCAGTTCAATCTCTCAACCTCTTTCCGGAACAAACACACTCTCCTATTCTCAGCTGTAATAATGATCTCACGGTTAGGTGCAGAGCCAGCGTTGCCTCTGAATGGCCAGCAACGATGACCGGGAGGTCATAGTGTCGGACTATGGAGGACATTTTTGGCACTCGTAGTACAGCTAAATCGAAATCAGCCCGTCTCTGAGGGAGCATTCTAGCGGCCGACTGCTCTGATGGGTAGTTTTCCGTGTTTTGTCCGATCAGTACCAGGTGAATGCTGGAGCAGTACCCTAACAAACGGGCCACAGACGGCGCGCGATCTTTCCTTCTTCTTCCTTATACTTTACTTACACTTACATGCACGACACTACCACACATCTGATGACAGGTGGGGAGCTTAGAGCTTCTGTCGACTGAGGCGGTGCCCCGGTAACGGAGAGATCTGGAGCGGAAAATCTCCCGCAAGCCAACATGTAGGTCGGCGCTGGATCCGATCAATTGGGAAAGGAATCGTCGTCACCTCGCCGGATAATTTTTTTATACTAACGAGACTAATGACCATAGCAGTTAACTTGTCTGGAAACTATAAATAAGTCCTGGTTTCACAGTGGTGGTGCATCACAGTGGGTAGCCCACGGAGAGAACATAAAAGTGAGGTATTTGGAAGCGACTCTGTCATTTTCACGGTCGGTCGCAATCTTCTAGGTCTGGCTCGTCGGGCGAGTCTGGATTATAGCGAAGACGTCTCTCCGAATCATCTTGCAACGTTGTCATTTCCGGACAAAAAGCATTGGAGTAGCAAAGCGATCAATAAGGACAGTCATTTTCAAAACTTCAATCTTTTGGTAACAATTTTTAACATCTAAAATTGTATTGACTTTCTCTCTAACGCAAGTGGTTTGGGGTAAAAGAAGTTTCCATGATACTATGATAATCCTGTATTGCAACTCTGTTTTGGTCTTTGAATATTAATGTATTGCCGTCGCTAACGTCACAGCTCAATATTGTCATAGACATATGCGTTGGCGTAGCGTGACAAAATCGCGTGCACAGATAGCAGCATCACAAAACAGGAGTTTTTCATTTTTACTTTCTCGTATAAAAAGTGTTTTTTACTGTCCCATATACATACGGATATATGGAGTAGTATACGTAGTATTTAGAAAGTAAAGTAATAGTGCGCAAAAACACGGAGGATTTTTGGCAAAAAAATATAATTCTCGTGCACCGATAACGAAAAAAAAGAATAATTCCAGTTGTTAAATTAAGAAAAAAATATCTAACACATGAAATTGCCAGAATCGATATTTTGTGTGTCCTCCTTAGTGAAAAATCGAATGACGGCGAAACGTCCGTCTGTCCGACTGGTGTATGTGAACAACACTAGCACCTAAACTAGGCCTACGATTTTTTCCAAACTGAATAAACTCGTGCCAATTTGGCTTGAGTTAAAGTTCTACGATTTTGAAAAACATTCATTAATTATGTGCTTTTAATAATGTCACATAAAGTTTCTCAAAAACTCAACGGTATTCTGTTAAAATGAGTTCAAAAGTCCGCATTTTCAGAAACACTCAAACGCCATTTTTGCAAAATTGGCTCCAAATAATTTTTTTAAACTTTTCAACGAAAATCGCTTTTTGCACAGTTTAAGATGAATTAGAATTCATTTTGCTGTATTCTTTTTTTTAATTACACAAATATATATTTTTAAATACCTCTCACACGCTTAATGCTCAAATTTACAGCAATTTGTAAATACTGTTGCATTTGTCACTAAAAGTGCTTTAAATGGCTTCATATGAACTTTTTCTAAAACTCAATAGTTTTTTGAGAAACTAGGTACAAACTTCGCATTTACAGTAATGCTTAAACACCATTTTCTTAAAAACCGCTCCAAATTCTTTAATGACAATTGCCATACAGGACGAGGGTTTACTCTTCTTTAATATTCTTAAAGTAATAGTTCGGTTCTACTATTGAAGTTGAAGCACTGGCAAACTTTATTCCCGTTCATAACTAAAAGGTTAATAACGCTTAGACTAATAAAGCTTTCGTTATCTTGCTGTGTTATTTACTACAAATAGAGATACTATGCTTGCAGTAATCACTTACAAAAATACTTAACATTTATTAAAAATATGAATTTGAAAAAAATTCGTTGGCAAAACTGAAAACTGAGACGCCTCCGGGCAAGAAATTGGGTAGACTGCTTATCATGTCTTCCTTCACGCATCGATTTTGAGCATGTGCCCCGGATGCAGTTGCTTTCCAGGCAACGATTAACCCGCGCATGTTTCCTCCAGACCTCATTTCGCTAGATACGAGAGAAGTGTGATTTTGGTTATTTCGACAGCAGGACTATGGTGTCAAATATTTAGTTTGTATTTCAATACAAAATAGTTTGAGTTACAGGAAGCAAACATTTCTGCTTATCAGATTTTGTCAACAACACTTGTTGCTATATTTTAGTATTAATTCGACCAATGACGATAAAGGGGTGGAGGAAATTCGAATTGATGTCAAAAAATGCGCGTTTAGTACACAAACCTGAGCGGAGTAGATGCGGCAGCAGTAGAGCGCTCTGGTGGTCTCCGGTGAAGACAGCGAAGCAGCGCACGTCGGGCAGCGCCACCCCCGCTGCAGCCCGCGCCGCGGCCCCCAGAGCGCTGGCAGCCCCGCCCACGCCACCATCCAAAACGTCATTCAGCATAGACAGTCGCGTTGCCATGGCGCGTTCCTGCTGGAAAATAAATGACTGCAGTTTACTGGCTATACGGGTCTTAGGCATTGTTGCCAACGTTTTGGTAGTTATCTTGCCGCCTCCTCTAGGGTAAAATACTCGTAATGTGATGACCGAAATGTTGGAAAACGTGGCAAAGGCGCGGGTTCTCCCGAACATCCAATACCCGACCGACTTTGACACCAGAAACGTAGGTTCTCTGTGTTAGAGGGAGGGGGAGGGTATTGCGGTTGTAGACTTGTGGTCCCACATGTATAAATTATGGGGGGGGGGGGAGTTGAAATCTTTCACGTGGGTGCTCAAATGTTCGTTATTACTCACGTCGTTAGATGTAAGAAGAGTGGGGTGAGGAAACAGGTTGGGGACTCAGGGTCACCCGGGCCGTGCAACGTCGGCCCACCGAATTTTGATCGTTCTACGCGACGCCATTTTGCACTACGAACCACGTGACCACAGCAGGAGCACTTCATTTGAAAAGCCAGACCAGACGCTGGCCGCCATGTTGCATGGAGAGCGAGAAGTGTAGAGAAATTTTTCAAAAGTAGCATAAAGTGCCAAATTTCAACGGTGACAAACAAAAAATAACATGATGAAGGTATACAAGATGCAATATTTAAAAGAAATACTTTATATATCTCGTTCAATGACTTGTAACAAGGTAATAATTTTGAAGTCGTAGGCTTCCGCGACCAGAGTCATGTGGGTGATCTGGGCGGTCCGGGTGACGCCGCGTCGAAGGCTGAGTTGCCGACGTTTCGACCATCCTGTCGTGGTCTTCCTCAGGGCTGGTATGCCAAGCCTGAGCATACCAGCCCTGAGAAAGACCACGACAGGATTGTCGAAACGTCGGCAACTCAGCCTTCGACGCGGCGCCACCCGGACAGCCCAGATCACCCAGGTAATGATTTTGGTATCTGGCTACTTTTAAAATTCCCCCTAATATGACGACGCCAACTGTTCCCTGAAACTTAGTGGCTGACGCCAGATAGCGGCTGGCGCCATAAGTCACTCATGTGTCTCCATCATGGGCTCAACCATCTTCGGATGTGTCTCGCGTCTGCTTGTGAAAAGTAAACTTTTGCTCCCTGTTGTCGGCTGTAGTCGCATATGTTCACCGAGGGCTTTCTCAAATTCTAGCCAATCTGTTCCATGTAATCGCTTGACACTATCACGGGTGGTGGCACGCGATTCCAGGTTCATCCGGTGGCCGATCAAACCATTGAGTAGTCGCGACGTATTTAGCAGTATATGAAATGGTGAAAACCCGAACGGTATAAGTGACATTTTATAAGTTCTGAGAATTTTGTTTTGTTTAAATCCTTATCACTTTAAAATCGTGATGCTTTGGGTCATCATTAAAACCACGGCATTCCGATTGTTTATTGAATCTATGAAAATCCATCGGCACTAATATACAGTCTAATTTAAACACGTTTTTTTCAGGCTTTATAAAATGTCACTTATACCGTTCTGCTTATTGCCCATTCATATTGCAGTAATATCCATTATTCGAAAATAGAGTGGCAAAGGGTTTAAGACGTTAGATTAGCTGTGTCTAAAGAGGTGTTTTTAACAGGTGACAATGTAATCTTTTCTCAAAGATTTCTTTATACAGTAAAAACCTGTCTAAACCGAAATCGATTGGGAAACAAAGATTTCCGGTTTAGGTAGGTTTAGGGAGGTTATTCAAGATTGTCCATTTTATGACACTTGCGACATTCACGTTTCTGCCCTGAAAGTAGTCAACTACATGCCTTTATCTTAAATATCAAAATACATTAACATAACGTATTTATGGAAGAAGTCACCAATAAATTAATATTAAACTATGAATTGACAGATTATACTCGTAAGTTAAAAAAGCACACCTTACTGGCTATATTACGACTACTTGCTAGCTTTTTCAGCTCACAATGTGCGCGGCGATGGTGTAACGGTTAGCGTATCGGACTGGTATACCCAAGTTGGCGGGTTCTCACCCGATAGAAGCCGTGGATATTTAAGGGCGAAAAAATCCTTCGTACGCCTTCCTTCGGAGGGGAAGTAAAGCCCGCTGACCTATGTTAGTAGATTTAGTTGCATGTAAAAGATCCTCAAGCCTAAATGACGCCTCTAAGCTAAATTCAAAAATCGCCTGTTTCTCACCCAAGAAATACCTCCTTTCTCTGATAGTTGGTGAAAGGAGCGTAGCGAAATTTGCGCAGTCAGACGGAAGAGCGGGCCGGATGGCCCGAGTCTCGCTACGTAAAATAAGGCATTAATTCAATACAATACGTCACAACCCAGTAATATGTCTGTCTGATACCCTCGCACGGCAGTAAGCAATGCATATCAGGACGAGAGGTGATTATTTTCAACGCAGGGCAGAGAGACGCGTGAATTGAAGCCATTCCCGTTCACCTTCCCACATTCAGAGAGTCGGGAGAGAGGGACTACGACTACGAATTTCGCCTTGAGAGACAAGCGAGGCCAAGGTCGACAGATACGCTGCAGCTGAAGTTCCTCACCTTCAGTGTTCGACTGACACCTCTAAATCGCGAGTCACGGGGATAGAGAATTTAAAGCAAGCATGCATATGCATTCATTTAATTAAGAATATCTATATGCCTATGGAATCATAAGAATTTCGTTTTATAAAGTTTTTCCCCCAGGAAGACATAGAAAACAGTTCCGTTTCCGAATTGGGGAGTTTAATGCTGTGTAAAATGCCATTTAACTTTACGGGCCGAAGAAATTTTCCGATTGAGGCAGGTTTCCGGCTTGTACAGGTTCCGCTTCAGACAGATTTTACTGTGTCCTCATTTTACGGTGCCGTCATGGTGTTGCTTTAAAACTGCCCAGAGAATCGTCCAATGGATTGGGGACCAGACTTCTTTAGGTGATCTACTTTGAGACATTGCTTTCCATCCACTGTTGCGTGAATTTTGATTTAACCAATCACCGATCTGTTTAAAAAAATGCTGTTTGAAGAGGTTTAATAAGGATATTTTTAAAACACAGGCCATTTACAGAGTTTTGCAAAAGTAAAATACATATATTAGTATAAATATTATACTAATATATATATATATATATATATATATATATATATATATATATATATATATATACACGCAATTTTTATCTAAATACTATTTTACTAATAATTTTTTATGAAATATCACAATATTATTTATTAATTTTCTATTAGTTATTTTACGTCCATTACAGAGAAAGCATTATGCAGTAAGGTGCATTATGTTAGCATCAATACAGAATACGTATACTCTCTAAGAGTTGAAAATCATCTGTGTATTTGTTTGTAGAATAGTGCTTAGCGGAAGAAAGTATTTAGCAATCGATAAAAACTTTTTAAGTTTTTTAAACAATGTTTACAACTTACCTTCTCTGCAGAAGATGCAAGTGTGTTACACCTATTTCAAGAAGAAATAGTAGATGGGCTGCCCGAACGAGGAATCAAAAGTATAAATATATACCAAATACACATTTTCCTTATAGTTCGGACGATTCATTCACGATCCATCGAAATGACGTTTCATATTACATGATAAGGCATTTAACGACCGCACTTATATTGCACCAAAAATAGGTAATGAACTCCTTTGAAGTTTGGAAATAAAATACTCCGGCGCATGCGTGCTTTTATCACGGCATTTTTTCTACAAGCATTCAATTATTAATCTCCTGTTAAAACATCTACTGCCTGAAACTAACCATTAAAATATATCTTAAATAGTTAATATCCAGACTCTGGACGTTGTTTTGGATGGGATATATTATTTCATATCAGTTATTTAAATTAATACTTTACTAGAAATTTGTAGTTTTATAAATGAGGCGTATCAATATCACCCTATTTTTATTAATAAAATTTTAGTTGCAATGAAACAACAATTCATGTTTACAAAATATGAAAATGTATGACTTTCATTCTCGCTTTTCTATCCATTGTTATTCAATCCGAAGTATGCTGACACAATCCAAATCATTTCAGAAGGAAGATAGAAATCATCACAAAGAAAATTGGATTTAACTTTCTCATGTAAATTGTTACCAACAATCAAGTTCCTCAGGAATCTTGAAGGAAAATTTGACATAGTGCTTAGGAACATTTCGTTCCATAAAATGTGCCTTTTCGTCAAGATTGTACCAAAAAACATCAGTAGGATAACTACTGTACTTGAGATTCAGGAAATACATGTTGGTTATATTTTTCAGAATAGTAATAAACACTACATAATGTGAAACTACCTTGCTCTCAATAAAAGCAAACCAATACATTATAGATTCCTTGACCATAACAAAAATTGTATTGTTATGTCACTCCTGAATATTTTCAAAAGCAGTTCAAATATAAGACACGTAATACAAGGAAAGAAACCTAAAATAATGAAAGGTTTTAACTCTGCCGCTCTGTCTTGTACAATCTTTCTCATGAATGCGAAATGGAAACCGAAGAAATGAATACTACTACAAATGTGATTCTAATGAGGATTCTAAATTAATGTCATGAAGACTTTTTACAACAAAAAACAGCGAATATTTTATGGTAATAAATGTAAATTCATCGATGAAATACATGAACATCCTTTTCTTGAAATCCAAATACATATCAATTAAAAAATTAAGAAAAAATCCACATCGTACTTTCTTTCAATGTTTACTGTGAATTAACTAGTTGGTAAATACTAAAATTGTTTAAAAGTACTTTTTTTACTTCCTGGACATAGTCTAAAACTATGTACCAAATTTTTCAACACCAGACAATTGAAAATATATTCCTTATGTTTACTGAAACAACCTTATTAAACCGCAGAGAGGGCTGAGCATTAAATAATATGCTCTCAAAAATACTATAATTTTCATGTTCCGTAACTTCAAGCTTGCAGTGACAACACTACGTACCAACTGAGTTAGCTCAGAGGTATTTATGACCTAAAAATTATAAAATATCACCAAAAATATGACTTGAAAATTGTTGATGATTATGCAAGCGGTCAGTGTGATACTTGAAAACAGCGACTTGGCAGTTTTGATGGAGACACCATCGCCTTCTTTGAATGCGTTAACCTGTTCGGTAGCTTTTATAGGTACAGTAGTAGTTTGCTGCTTTAAGCCACGTTGGCCAACGTGTACGGATGGGTCGGAGGGACAATGGCATCTAAGGAACCATTTTGTTTAATTTTTGCAATTGTAGTGAAGCTTTGATGAATATTGTTTTCATTTAGTGCCTCTGCAATGTATATTACATGTATCATTTTAGGACGGAGTAGCTGCAAACCTTTGCCAGTTTTTATTAAGTAAAGGACTGCACCACTGACTAGAAATAGAACATATTCTCTCTTTACTTCACTCCTTCAGGCACTTTAAATCACAAATACAATGGTGATTATAAATTGCTGAAAATGTGCACATTACCGGCGTGAGATATTTACAATTACATTTGTGTAATATTTGAAAAAATAAAAAAAATACCTCTGAAATGAACTTTAGCTCATGTTAAACAGTGCATTTAGCACTATCCTTCCAAAAAGTTTGAAGAAAAAAGTTCGAGCCGTTTTTTGAGAAAATGGCATTTGCGCGTTTCTGAAAATGCGAAATTTTGAGTTAGTTTGACAGAAAACAGTTGAGTTTTCGAAAAGCTTTATATGTCATTAATTAAAGCATATGTACTCATAAGTATAATCATGTGAACAAATTGCCCCTAATTTAAATATTAACGACGAAAGAAAGTCAAATGAATTACACTTTTTTAAATTTTTTTAAATCAAAAGAATAGAGCTGTATAGTGCTTTTATAAATCAATATATATATATATATATATATATATATATATATATATATATATATATATTTCTTTTAAATTGCACAATTTGTAAGCAATATTGCCCGAAAACTATTAAAATTTTCAAAAAATGTACACGACCTTAAAAAAATTATGAACTAAAATTGTATTTGAAGGGAAAATGTTTATCATTAATTTTGTAGTTGTAGAAAGAAACCAAATCAAATTCAAACTATTTAAATTTTCGAAAATTTGAATTAATCGTGAAAATCGGAGCTATGCCACCTCTATAAGTGTGTTTTACTCTATTCTTACAAGAAATTTAAAGAAAAAAATTGAAGCCATTTTTGAGAAAATTTTGAAGATGAACTCGGGGCTTCATGTAAAGTAATAAACTAATAAATAATTTTCAAAATCGTAGAGCTTCGACTCAGGCCAAATGGACAGGGATTTCTTCTATATGGAAAAAAATCCTACGCATGGTTAAGGCGCTGGTGTTGTTCCCATACACTAGTTAGACGGATGGACGGGCGTTTAAAAAAAATATTTTTTGGTGTCAGAGGACCTCAAAATGTGCATTTCCATTGAAATCTCGAAATCGATTTTCCGCGGCATTATAAAACGTTCCCTATACTACGCATATTACTCCGTATAAACGTACGTATACAGGAAAGTAAAAAGTGGATACATATTTTTTTAATGTCGCTTATTAACCACATGACCATGTAGCGACCACTGTGTTTTTAACTGTACGGGGAACTATAGAAAGAGCACGTGCTTGATTTCTTGACCTCGTTTATTAATATAAGGGATTTTTTTCAGTTTAGTTGAATAATACACGTATTTTAAAATTCCAACGTTTCGGCTTTTATTCAGCCTTCATCAGGACATTCTACTTGGAAAATCCAGGGAGATACAGAGTAAAATGCTCAGATGAAGGGTGAATAAAATCCGAAAAGTAGGCACTTTAAATTACCCTTATCATTGATCTAGACTCAAGAGAATTACTCAAAATGTAGGAATAACACATAAGGACAACACGAACACACAAACATCCATGCCCGAGCCTTAGCGAGCTCGGCTCTCCAGGCTGGCTAAGAATATTTATTCTGAATTTATGTTCTCAAAGACTTATTACCAAACGGAAACAAACACACTTTTTTACATATATAATTAAATAACGATTATTAAAATCTATTACTACTAGCCAAGTTATTCAAAATATTTGGCATCCCTTCGTGTGAGATTTGTTATGCATGTTCATATTTTTCTGGGCAAAACCACAACCCGGTTTTAAAATATCTACCTGTTGTTTCTTTCCCTATTTTTGTGTCTTGAATTTCTTATTTTCACATCTATTTACACACGTTACGTTTGAATGAAACCTTTCAATTGCTTTTGTATTTGTAGGGAATATTTGATTTCACAGGACAATGCGATGCGTTTCAGTGAGTAAATAGTCGTATATTTGACTAATGAAAGAACATGTGTAAAAGCATTATGTGACTACGTTGTGTTTATCAAGAAAATTTCATTACTAGAAAAATTGTATTACTGCAGTGAGAAAAAGTTTTGTACTGTACTATATTTCAGATATTGAATTCTGAAAATTCCTAACATTACGTACCTTCACAAAGCATTTGAAAGATTTTTTCTATTGTTTCTGATGTTGGTTGTCACTACAAACACACAAGCGTCACAAACTCGGCATCATTTTCTGTGAAATAAATAGTTGAGTGAGAAAAACTCATTCCTTAGCCACATATTTACCACTTTTTTCACTGGCAATTTGAGAAGAATAATTAATTGGTCTATACCACGAGAATCGTATTCCAAAATAACGAGAAAATGACACTTCACTGGATGAAGTGCACGTTTTTGTCACTGCAGTTCATTTGTTTTTACGACGCCTGAAGTAAGGATGACATTGTGAAGGATGATAATGACATTACATTTGAAGAAGCTCTCAAGAGATCTTCTAATGTAATTGAACAGCTTAATTCTTTAATAGCATGTAGAACTTTCTAATAATGTTCTTTGAATGAAACCATTGAAGCAATGCAAGCGTGTAAGGTAGTTTTCATTTTCTTTTATTATTCTTCAATTTATTCTGTGGACCGCCATAGACCGTGTTCACTGGTCATTAGTATATAATTGTGCAGAGAGAAAGAAATCGCCTCAACTGTAAGATTTCAAATTTTCAGTTATTAAACCTGTGTGTATGATTCTTTTTAACTGTAATTTCGAACACACATCAGGAGTATTGTCTATTAATAATGATACAAATATGGTTTATATGATAATAATAATAATAATAATAATAATAATAATAATAATAATAATAATAATAATAATAATAATACATGCCATTATTCATATGGTGAGATTTGAGCCACAAGTCTCGCGCTTCCGCCTAACCACATGTCACAAATATACAAATCAGTCTAAAAAAGGAATGTAATCTACAAAATGTAAATATAATAGAATCTACAAGTGGTAAGTAGTTAGTGGAAAGAAAATATAATTTAAAGAAACTTATAAAAATATAACATAAGATGTTAAAGAGATACGAAAATGTTACAAAAATTTGTTTGCAATAATTTTTTAAAAAAATTCATAGAAGGAGATTGAAAACACAATTTGAATGAAATAAGATATGTGTTTTACATATCTAGACACTACGCGCCAGCCTGGTATAAACCCTGAGCGACAGTTATCTGTTAATGTAGTGTATACAGTACATCAATACAATTCAGTAATACAGTAATATTATATATATTTACGCCTCTGTCCCGAATTGTCACCCCTCAGAATAGACGAGTATAATTTAAAACCACATGTCAGAGAGTTTAATATTATACTAAGATTACTATCAAATTATTAACACTACAATATAGCATTGCGTCCCCCTTATTGTGATCAACGTATTGCTAGTGTAAAAAAACAGTTTCATTAAAAAAAATTAAAGATGAATAAATATCTGGAAAACTAAAAATATTTCAAACAATACCTCTGCACTATGTTACTTGCCCTCATGATTACGCATCATAAAAAGAAAACTACACTTCGATATCGTGGACCGTTTAGAAATTATAGGCGTGGTCCATAGTCGGTGGGACATTGGAAAAGAAACACCAATTCAACAAATGGCTAACTTTTTGTTGAAAATTATGTCAAATAAATCATATTTTACGCTTTCGTTTCGCGCATTTTCTTATTTATTCATATTTGTACTGTATTAGTCCTATCTTTTAGAGTACAAACAAGGTAGTTATAAGTATGTGTATATGGTACGTTTATCTCCTCAAAATATTTTTCGAAAGAGAAAAACTATGGCATGTAGAGTACAATCGATATGCACTATCGAGATTTTAATTCTTGTCTAAGACAACTGTTCAAATTTTACGTTGACGACGGAAGAGACAATTGTTCTCCCACGAAAATAAGAGATTTAAAAATATTTCCAGCAAAAAAAATTGCAATTTATGAAATGAGATTAAAGGGTCGGTATCAGTGGCGGTAGGTGCCTCAACAGACTGAAGGTTACACCTCCATTAAATTTTTTTTCTAACATCTGCTTTATTTGCAATTTGTTCTACTCGAACATTCGGCAAATACAAATGTAAAACCATACTTATTGACACTGCAAAGAAACCATCCATTTCTCGTTTCTCTAAAAATGTTTTAACTAATTGTCCAATTCAGAAGTAAAACAAAACAAACAAGAATTACAATAAACATCAACATCACATTGAATAACAATAACACAATAACAAACAAACATACATTAGTGCAAGCATTGTGACCAAAAAAATATATCTACTGTAACAAATTTTAAAAGAAAAAATATATTTATATCTGTGTCCAGATCAAGAGCGATGTACTCTTTTCCAATCTTCTTTCATTGTGCTGTGATCTAAGATGTTTTGCCAGATGATTAATATGAATTTTCGGAGTCTTCTTGTATTTGTGAAGATTTGAGATGATTCCTCTTTAACCAGTTTGGTATTGAGATCTTTATGTAGAGTGGCGTTTGATACACCAGGAGCATTGCCTTCAATAACTCTGAGACATTTGGATGTTGAAATCATGAATTATGTCGCTTATATAGTTGAATGTGAAGCTGCTCTCCCCAGAACGTTCCAATTCCATAAGACCAATAGGTGTTGTAGTATTATGTTTTGTTGACTATCATTATAAGAATTTTGTTTTTTTCTGATCTTCAAGCAAAGATTTTTCTTCCTATTCAACCATACTCGAATTTGCTTTTCCTACTTTTTTCAGTTCTGCTTCCTTTCTTTTAACCGAAATCGAGTTTCTTCCACGTTCATTTGCTGTGTGTTGTCCGATAGTGTAGTCCGAGATTATTTGATGGTGTCTACGTTTTCGATTGTTTCCGTTTATTTGTATTCTTGTATTTCTTTGTTCGTCTGAGGGTAAATGTTATATCATTTGGACCTTTGTTTCATTTATTCTTATCTCCACGAGTCTTGCAACCATTTGTTTATAAGTCCGAGGTGTCTCTTCAAATGTCCTTGTGCCGTTCTTGGTTTTCGTGCAAAGCTAGCAGGGTTGTTCATCGCATAGTTTGCAGTGGTGACATCTGGGGACTGAGTAAGGTCAGCGTTGTACAGCTATACACACTCGTGCCAAGAATGCTCCCTTGTGGCACTCCTGGATATATTGGATGAAACGGTTATTTCATCTCCGAGTTTTATTTGAAAAAATCATCAGAATAAAGGATCGACATTATATTATAGTATGGATGGCAGACATTTCTTGATTTTACATAAAAAGCCTTAGTGCCACACTTGTTCGAACGCTTGCGCAATATCTAGAAACAAACGAACAATACATTTTATTTCAGAGCTCCGTTGATGGTGTCGACTATTCTCGGAATTTGTTCTATTGTAAAATCCGGTTTTCTAAACCAGAATGATGGTCTGAAAGTTGCTCATTTTTTTAAGTAAAGTAGTATTATGCAAATAGTAACGTGGTTTTCGAATACCTTAGACAACGAAGGCAATAAACTTATTGGTCCCGTACGAGAAATCTCTTGTAGCTGTTTACCTGGTTTCTGCAATTACCAAATTAATGTCCAGTTTCCACTGCGAAGGATAGTGTCCGATGCGTATATTTCCATTGAAAATGGATGTTACTAAGGCAATAGTTTCCTTAGGGACAAGTTTTTTAGGCATTTCAACCTGTTAATACGCCATGCTCCAGGAGCCTTATATTTGTAGTTAGTTTCGCCCTGCTTGACTTCTTTTGTTTGAGCAAGAATTAATTGTGCGACATTTTGATGGGACATCCAGAATTCTATAATTTCTTTTTCTTCTGTGAGTATGCTGAGGGGTATGGTTGAATGTTTTTTGTAAAATAAGTTTGCAAATTCCGTTCTCCCATTATCGTTTCCGTTCGTCAGCCCAACTTCCATCGGTTTTACAAAGGGAGAGGGAACAGGTTTTTAAGCCTTTTTAATTTTTTAGTAATTTTCCACTAAGAAAATCTGTGTAGCTTTTGAGGGTGACAACTTTTCTATTCTTTCCGTCTTTTCTTTCCGAGTGATATTCTTGTAATTTTCTTGATAACACGGGAATTCTTTTGAGATTCGTTGTGTCGCCGGGTGATGACGTTCGTTGCCAGTCATGTTCATCTGTCTTTCTCTTTTAATCATTTTTAAGTATTTTTGATGGGCTATTTAATTTTTTTCAAATACTCTCACTTTCTGGGAATGCATATACGGTGCCCTGTGAATGTGTTGTATTAATACTTCAACAGCATCGTCGATATCTTCTGAATTTTAAGACGCCTTGGCAGGTGTTTATAGTAAGGCCAAGTTGCGTATTCTTCCCAGTTCGTTTTTCGTTTGTAAGGTAATATGTTTCTTTTCTTTTTTGATTCTCAGAAAACTGATGTCAGTTCATTTCTAGAGTGATCAGATGACAGATCACAAAAGACGTGCTCTATTGTGTTGATAGAACTTGCCATTCCTTTGTGACGAAAGATACCAAGACAATCAGGTAGCCTTGTGTACATCGTTGGCCAGTATGTGGATTTCCTGAATGATATTGTTTGGAGTTTTTAGTGTAGAATGGCCTCCTTTGCTAAGCGCGACACGTCTTGTATAGGGCAGTCTTGATCCCCATATTGATTTTTTAGGGCATTGTAATCTCCTCCAGCAATAAATTCTTGTGGCTGAGCGTTTTCTAAAAAAACTTATATACTGATCAGGTGTATCGTGTTGTTTTGGAGGGGAGTATATAGCTGAAATAACAGGTGAGCACGAACTTATCGTATACTTGAATAAGGTTTGCTTTGCAGATAGTCTTTAGCAATTATCTTTGTACATATTATTCTGATTCTTGTTTTAATTATTACTGGCTGTGCCTCCATGAGCTTCCCATCTGGATGATTTGTGCAATATACTCGTAGTTAAGGCTATCGTAGATAGCTTTTTCTGTAAATGTGTTTCAACACTAGGAGAATGTAATATTTTCTTGAAGTGGAAACATCTAACTCTCTTGCATGTGAAGTATTCCTTGGCATCCAGGAGACAATTCGCAGGAAATTACTCATAGTCTTTCATTATTGCATCATGATATTAATTAGCGGAGATTTGTTCAGCTTGCTTTGCTAAGATCGACTCGAATTTTTTAAATGATATCAGATATTTTCATTACGTCACATTTTTATATTGATTTGCGAATGTTGGTCATTTGTGCATATGTGAGCTGTCTACCTGTCCTATGGTTTGATTACTTCTCAGTGACTTGAATTGTACCTTCATTATGTTTTGCGTAGCATTTCTACATATTGACTTTGACTAGGATACTTGCTGTTACGAATTTTTTGATAGACTTCGCAGCCTTAATTTGCTGGATGGTCCGCTACAAAGACACATGTAGCTGGTGTGTCTCTCGTTTATTGACAGGTTCGACTATCGTGATTCTTGTCCACATTTGACACAGCATACGAAGCGTACAATAACGAAAACTGTGCTCGTAGGACTGACATCGCTTGCATTGTACTATCTCGTTACGCAGTGGTTCAAAACGTATTTTTGCATGTAGTAAGTATTCGACTCATATATTTTTTTGTTGTTACTTTGAGGTTCTAAGTCCACAAAAACATTGATCAGAGTGCTTTGTTAAACCGCATGCTTCGATATATGAATTTGTCTACTTTTGTCGCCTTGTGCTTCTATAGCTTCTTAAGTTCTATTTCTCTGCTGTGTGGTGCATATTTTTTAAACACAACCGCAAAGGCTCTTTCTTGTTTTAACTGAAATGTATAATGACAATAGTTTTTCAGATTTAGATGTTTAACAAAGCTTTCGATAAACATCCGGTGTCTGAAGTACGACTTTTGACATTGTTCATTGTAATTTTGGCTCATCTTGATAGGTTTTCATTATTTATTGAAAAGCTCTCATCTTTAATGACTTCTTTAATCAGTTCTGATCATATCAATATAGCTCTAACGCCTCGTATGAAAATAGGCGCGGTTCTAATATTGTCTTGTTCTTGTATACTGCCCTTTGTGTCGTATTATTGATATTATCAGATTTCGAGTTGCTTCTAAATTTTCACACAGAAGATGTTCATACCTGTTTTTTTATTATATGGCGTCATGTTCGCTGTTAGTCTTCTTAAGGTCCTACAGGTCTCATCATTGCGTCTTTTTTGACGAGCGTAGCGGATTATGCCATGAGCTGCTCAGGTTGGAACCATTTCCTGCGTTGAAGATTCTTGGCCGTTAGCTTGCTATAGCTTCTAACACCGGTAGCTGGGATTTCTTTTTCACGCAATATGTCCCTGGGTATTTGAATTGTAAATGTTGTTCTGTTGCTCACTAATTGTTGTGAGTGTTGTTTAATTGTTGAGTTCTTTGCAAACACTTGATGCTTTTGCTGAAAGGTCTTTGTACGGTCGTTTATTCTAACAGTCGATCCGTCTTACTACTTGTTAAACAATGCTTCACTGTTTTCTTGGTTATTTAGAATTTCTGCTGACTGTGTGATTAGTCCCCCGAAGTGGACGTAGTCAGTTAACATTATTCTCTTCACTATATATGGGCGGTATTGATTTGCAGTAGTTCTTAATACACCACTGTTCACAAGAGATTGAGGTTATCTTGTTCACAAATAAAAGCGGTCACCACTGTTTCACTAGTAAATTTTAACGATACCTTAAATGTTGGGAAAATGTTGTCAATAACAGACAGAACAAGATGATACTCTTTCAATAGTCAACGCTTCACTTAAATTCACGAAATTAACTATAATATGAGGAGACGAGCGTGAACCTTCCAACACCTCAAGGACTCCTTCCCTCCATTAAATGACGGAAATGTAATTTCCAAAATTCAAAATACGAAATATAATAAAAATGTAAGTAATTCAAATTAATTAAAACTAAGTTACATAATCATCACTTACATAATTTTTTGCGTCGTGACGGAGTCAGGTATACTACACACCGGACATGTTCTGGCTTTGATTTTCACTGGATACTTAAGTTCGACTCCAGCACATCGCAACAAGCACTATTGCTTCGACATGTTTCACTCAAATAAAATTATTTTATTTTGAAAATATCATTACCCTGGTATGTTTTGAAAGAAAGATCCTTCAACACACGCACATACTCCACCAGCGCTTTCCACGGTGTATCTGTACCTGGTGCATTTTCCGAAAAAGGGTTTTCCTTCCAGATCGGCTTGTTTTACACAAAGAATTCGAGTGTACATTTTAAATCAGTAAATCTAATATCAAATGAAAACAAATTCTCTAAGCACTATAAATAATTCAATAAATGCAGTCAAGAATTGACTGAACTTGTGTACTTTCAATAACAATTTAAATTCATAAAACTACATTGCAGCGAGTCAGAGGAAGAAAGAATTTTGGTATTCCCCTGAAACTCCCTCCGTCGCCGCGCCGCGCTAGAGAGCGCCACACGTCTGGTTGCCCAAACAAAAGGTCATATGATGCCCATGTTAAATCGGAGAGCCAAAGAGTAAATGCATCAATATTTTGGTTGTATTATTGCGATTACTGCAATACCTGGCAAGGCACCAGCGTCCAGCGAGGGCAGCAGTTGAACGCCCTTTGGTTTCAAAACGATTTCGCGATATCTTGAATATTAAATGTCATTAAAAGGAAAATGTACATTCCTAGCATATTAAGAGATATATTTCGATAATATTGGGGGGGGGGGGTTGCAACCATGAAACCTAAGCACGAGCCGCCAATGGCCAGTATTCTTACCTTAGTTAATAGTTACGGACTCTGCGGAACAAAATGCTAATAGGAGCACGTTCCCACCACCCAACTCTCAGTACTCCCCACTCCTCCTCAAACTCTCATTACTTCGCATGCACCAGCTGCGCATAGACTCCAGATAGTCTACTATGCTGCTCATTCCCAAAACCTTAATCTTTTGTATAATCGGGCTCTTAAAACTAAATTCGTCCTCAAAAATTGCGCTACAAATTAATTGCAAGTTTATTCCTTTCTGCATTTTGCTTCTTAACGTTTAATACTAATTCTAAAAAATACACTCCACACATATCAACTTTTCAGTTTCGAATATAAGTTGACCACGCAATTAATTTAGGTACATCAGAAAATAGCTTATGTCGCATGAGGAAGTAAAAGGGGATGACATCGGTACTGCATACATACAATAGCTATACAAAAGGGAAATAAACTGGTCAATTGTAAAATTTTAAATCTTATTAATACACGAACATGTTATTCTTTATCCTCTTTCCCGTTTTTAGAAGACAATGACTTATGCTAACCGCTTTTGAAGAGATTTCCATTCACTGAGTGGCACACGACGTCGTAGGGGTCGTTGGTACCAGCGATAGAACCGTGAAAAGTCAGTTCGCACAATTGTTACGCCTTCAGTCTGCCCACTAGCCGCACCGTCTCCGGGCAAAGTTCGTCAAAAGAATAACGTATTTAGCATGTTCATGTTTTGCACCATCCATTATTCAATGAAATTGAAACAATGTCACTCTCATGTGCGTACACTTATGAATCATCTTTACTTTTTCATATACACACGTACATTCGAAGTAATAAACGTATAATAGAGAAAGTTAAGGATAAAGTGCATATTTCAAGAGAAAAATTCGTTTTGTGGATCCCTAATATCGCATATGAGTATTTTTCTTGTTAAAAAATGTGGTAAATTACTTTCGCTAATACTTACCGTGAGACGCCGCGTCTTGGGCACAGGTGCCAACGTTTCGGGCGCCATTCTGCGACCTTCAAGAAGGACAGTTGCAGAATGGCGATCGGGACGTTGGCACCCATGCCCTGGACGTGGCGTCTCCCCGATAGCCAAGTAAGTACCGACTCCGGCCGCGGAAGCCTACGCTCTTACTTTCGCTAAGATGCAACGTATTCAGAATCCAGCATTTTGAGGCTCAGATAATAATCCGTAATGAACAAAAATAGGGTTTTTTAAAAACCGCCGTCAGTCCAACCGTGAACAACACTAGCACTAAACTATCGATGTAGTGATGATTAACCTTTGATAAAAGTTAATTAATCTTTAAGAACGGAAAACGTTTTGTATTTTCGAAAATTGCCACAAATTAATATTGCAGAAATTCAGTATTGATGGTAGATTTTTTCTGAATGAAATCTGTTGTAAAACGCAGCTGTTCTGATGGCGCAGGACCCTATTTAATTTAAGTCTCCGAACTTTCGGAAATTGAAAAAGGTACCAATAATGCGAGAAAGTATGTGCTTTTGGAGCACTATTTTTATTTCATCGTCTTTTTCATCATTTACGTCATCATATAAACAATATTTTCATAAAAACCTGGCGAACTAAAAGCAAAAGTGGATTTCCAGTTATTTCTTCACTTAACATTTTCCATTTAAATTTCAAACGAAACCAATAGGTATTTTTTAAATGAAGATGAAGGCGTGCAGCGTCTTTACTTTAAGCCTATAACCCTTAACCCTTACCTTTAGTTTATATATATATATATATATATATATATCTATATATATATATATATATAAACAGTAAAAGGTAAGGGATATAGCAATATATAAGATATATATATATATATATATATATATATATATAGTTGCTATACCCTTACCTTTACTGTCCGGCTGCCTTGACTAAACGCATATCACACGGACGGATAAATTAAAATAGGCTTGCAGATGCATTTCATTAAGAGATTCTCGTGTCCCTCTGCCAATTAAATCCACGGAAATTCCGTTTTATAAGGTTTTCTTTATGTCATTAAAAATCCTTCCGTTTCAGCGTTGTACAGATTCCGCTTTGTGCTGTTTAAAAGGCCATTTAACTTCAAAAAACTGAGAAATTTTCGGCTAGTACAGGTTTCGGCTTAGACAGATTTTACTGTAATAATAATATGAGCATGAAATAACCGTGTCTAATTAACGCGTTAATGTCTTTACGGGCATTGCCCAACAGTGTTACACGAGTGGGCCGCAGAACTTTGTGAGCAGTCAGTCTTTTAGTTCCTGTAAGACGATGTAAGGGCAGAGCATGCCACTGTAAGCGTTGTCAGAATTTTTATACGCGTTAAAGGTCCTGGAGGCTCGTGTTCGAAACAAAACATCGTTATCCTCGAGTGAAGTAGCTCCGCGCGCTAGTCAGTGGGTACGGACTGGTACTAGCCGGAGAAGTGTGAGTGTGAGTGCCGAGTCCAGTTTGTTTTGCTCTGGATATGCCGCGGTCGTTAGGAGAAGTGATACAGTTACGTGGCAAGATGGTCCTGGGCATAAATTAATACATTGTTCTTATGAATCACGAAGCGACATGATCCTCTAATGCAGGTACTTCACGAAGGTCTCCCACAACAATGAAAAATGCTATAGAAGATACCAGTGAACTTATTCACATTCTTTTTTGCCAACACAACAGTGTAGGATACATAACTTTCCTTCATTTGTTCCAAGAGATGAACTATTGACAGAAAAATACGCTGGCTCATTTTGGGGACAATGGTAATATACGGGCTAAGTGCTGAATTAAGGCAAAGATATTTACAGTTTTATGGCGGGTGTATTTCTTGAGCTAGTACTTAATATTTTTATCAGGCTTGCATACTACGGCTTCTTTTTCGGTTTCGTTGATACTGCCATGTACGGAGACTACAGAATAGTTGGAGTAGTTTGTGTCAATAAAATTCGAGAACTTAATGAGCCATTCGTCACTTATTAAGTTTAGCTTTCGATATTTGATTAAGGTCTCGTCGATTTTAACGTTTGGTATAATCCAAGGTTGTACAGCAAGAATTCTTTGTTTCTCAATATAAGTGTTAGTAGTAAAACGGTCAGACCCCCAGTTGTGGGATGTACATTTGAGAATATTTAATCTCTTCTTGTAGTCGTTGACCAGGTTTTGGTTATGGATCTTCCATGTCATTTTACTATCAAAAATTAATCCTAATATTTTGGTGTTTTCTACAGATGATAGTATTTTTGGCCTAACTATAGATGGGATGATGTGTTTTGATTACGCTTAGGGAATAATATTTATTCAGTGTTAGGAGATTCAGACTTAAGGGACCAAGAGTAACAATTTATTTAAAACTACTTGTACAGCTTCTTCAGTGGCGTCTAAGATTTTTCCTTTACAGGGAACAATTACATCAGCATATTTTCTGTTGTTGATGCTTTTATGTCGTGATCTGCATCACTACTCTCCAGAATGAATAACGAAACACTTAAGACGGATCCTTCAGAACTGCCATTATATCAGGTTTTCTTATATCAGATTAGTGGTTAAAAACTCTCACCAGTTATTCTACAGTCAAGTGTAAAGGTTTTGAGAAATTAAAACATATTTCTTCTGATTCCTATTTCTTGAATTTTTGACTCGATGCGATGTATCCAGACCATGTCATACGCTTTTTCGATGTCAAGAGTGACAGCAATCAGTAAATGCCTCTTGAATATAGGTTTCGGTACTAATAAAATGGGGATGTGTGGAATGACCAGGACGAAAACTGAATTGATTGTCATAAATGTTTGTTTTTTTTATTTTCCATAAACCATCCAATTCTCGTAATAATATTTTTTTCTAAAATTGTATGCGTGTTACATGTTAATGAAATATGTCTATAATTGTCAGTTTTTGATTGGCTTCTGCCAGGTCTCTGCCGTTTTCCATATTTCGGGAAAGATGCTTTTATTCTATATTAAATTGTATATTGCAAGTGGGGCTTGTTTACCTTTCAAGGAGATATTTTTGTAACGTTATTCGGAATATTATCAGGACCAGGTGAGGTATTAGTTTTGTATTCAATAGTAGAGGTTAATTCAGATAGTGAAATAGGTTCATGAAGTTGACATGTTACCCAGGTTCTTCTTTATCCAGAACATTTGTTTATTTACCTGTTCATTTTTTTAGAGAATAAACTCCTTGAGATAGTTCACTGTACTGGAGTTTTGTGTGGAAAAAGTTTCAGTAAAATCATTGACAATTAGTACAAAGTAAGTCATAACGTGATATTTAATATGTATAAAATTAATTTTAGTATTTTTTGTTTTCTTGAATTCTTTTGACTTTTGTAAAAACTTGTTGAGTGGGAGCCGAGATGAAGACACGACAAAGTTAATTGCTTTAAATATGTTGCACAAAATACTTGCACATTATTCATCTCATAAATCTATATATATATATATATATATATATATATATATATATATATATATATATATATATAAAAGAAAGTCGTGTAGTTACTCCACTTATAACTCAAGAACGCTGAACCGATTTAGCTGGAAATTGGCCAGGGAGGTAGTTTAGAGCCAGCGAGAAAAGACATAGGAATACTGTTTTTCCCGTTCGAACGCTTCCCGTGTGACTTGACATGAATAACGTCAGTCACTATAAAACGTGGTATAACAAAAAAGAATCAGACTTTGCGAACACAAAACGCAAATGACAGCTATTGTTAATGACGTAATAATGACAGAATGTAATGACGTATGGATGACCAATTTGATATTGTAAGGAAAATCAATAATTAAAACTAATTCTATAAATTAAATAATTAAACAATATTATGTAATTGATAGTGCATGCCCATTCGTAAAAAGTGACAGTGAACTATAAAACTCGTTATGGATTGAAAATTTGAGTTTTTAGGTGAAGTGAAGTTAATTAATAATGCCGCGACCAAGAACATCGAAGTCTTTCCGACAAAGCCGTAATGCAAGAAGAATACGAATTACTGGCAAATGAAAGGACTGAAGAAGAACAAGAATTGCACGTTGACAGCGCCGCGATAGTAATGGCTCGACTTCGTGATTCTCAATCACGAGAGCAAGGTGAAGCCGCCCGTGAAACAGCTGGTGGGCAATGCCAGGAATGTCGAGCGAACAACAGAGGTCAATAAATAGATAATTTGCTGACGCAGAACAGATATTTAACAAGTGCTGATTTGAATCGAGCAGCGGTTCAATACGATTGCAGCAAATGAGTACAGCTTGCATCCTAGCGTTTTGCATTGGCACAAGTGGAGCGTAGTTTGCGAGTAATTGTTGGTGCATTAAGTTTTCGGAGAAACCCTGGAATTATGCTGCCTTAATGGTAAATGAAATTTGCCAATTGTTTGACTCCGCACCTGACGCCATTGTATTCATTGCTTTGTGGCGAAACACAAGAATCACGCCACTTTCTTGCAATACACACAAAAATACAATGGTTGTCCAGATAACGTCATTTGGGGCAGATATTATCGAAGACGAGGATTTAATCCGACCATTTTAATATATTTATTTAGTACTTATATAGATGTAGTTAAAGAATAACTACTTTGACTGCATTGCTGACTATCGGTAATGGTCAAGTACCTGTCGATGAATCGAGCGATTAATATTTCCAAATATAATTTCTGTAATTGTCTCATCAAAAGTCAAACTTATTGACAATGTATTTCCAGAAATTATTTCTACTACAAAAATAATGAATGGTGTGAGTTGAGCGAGCAAATTTTAGGCTAAGAATAAGAGTAGATGACCCTAAACTCATAATTCAAAATAAAGATCATTGCGAACCAATGCATTCATTGAAATGCTATTTGACTGCGTCACAAATGACAGATGAAGCCACCAACTACCAATTGACATTTTTAAACTCTTTGGGGACGTGCTGACTTACCACCAGGCACAATTTACGCCATAAAGGTTGGCTCCGTAGGGTAATCAAGCTTCGAAACATAAACCGAACCAAACTGTGCAACGTACGCGTTTGGTGTTAGAAAATTGATGAACAATGTAAATTTACGTTACGATAATGTTAGGAAAATTCAAAGGAGAGGAATTTCCCCATTCCGAGGATACCGATATCCCAACCGATATTGCCGTTTTGAATTTAAAACTTCAATTTCCGATACGCTTGCATTTGCCCATGACCAAACAAATCACAAGGGCCCAATCCTTTAAAAACGGTTTGTGGTTTTAAATCTAGAAACATTCATGTTTTTCCCAATGGTCAAATTTATACGTGCATGTTCACGGGTCGCGAAGACCATCTGCGTTGCTTTGTTTTTTGCGCGTGATAATAAAACAAAAAAATGTACGTGGTATCACAACAGGTAATTTAAATGAAGAGCAACCATGTACTAAAATAACAGAAATAAATTATGAATTGATTAATGAGGTATTTAATAGGTATTTAATTTTTTTGTATTTTTTCCAATTAAAAAAACTGCTTATTTATTGCCATTAAGGCGGAACAAAGTTCGCTGAGTCAGCTAGTACTACATAAAGACTCTCGTGTCATTGACGTCTTTTCACCACAGATACTATTTACCATTATTTTTTGATAAAAGAAAAAGTGTATGCAGAAAAAGTGTTTGTAAAAAAATTTTATTCATCGCAATTTATATTTCACATTTAATAAATAATACAACGTAATTTTTATTCTACGTATCTAGTTTCGCCGCAAATGATAGTTTAAGAGGCTGCAAATCCAAAATTTATTTGCAGGAAATTTGGGACTGCAGGAGCTTTGAAGCATTCATATGAACACTTTCGCTAGAATGAATTTATGACATGTCCATTAGATAAAACTTCATTAAATAAAATGTCTTCATTAGGAAAACTTTTAATTTACTCTCAAAACACATTTAATATCTGTCTAGTACGAGAAAATGAAATACAAATGCAT
This sequence comes from Gryllus bimaculatus, assembly GCA_017312745.1. Classification (NCBI taxonomy): domain Eukaryota; kingdom Metazoa; phylum Arthropoda; class Insecta; order Orthoptera; family Gryllidae; genus Gryllus; species Gryllus bimaculatus. The sequence continues at coordinate 2,799,080 of BOPP01000091.1, forward strand.
GTGTGGTCTCTTCAGGTAAAGTTTCTGAATCATATTTGATACAAAATCGAAATGACCTGCATAATTTGCCATTTGGGTAAGATACTAATGTAACGTAAGGTATTTCTCTTATTACGCACAATCGAAGCAACGCAAACATAATGGTAAAAAACTGCCGTATGGAATGGCAGAATGCCGAATGGAATCCCTTTAAGCACCCGGACATTCATTTATCGGTATCAGTTTCTTTAATGAAAACAACATTGTAGTGTGAAAGTATTAATTTTACTATTTTAAAAATATCATACTAATTTCGTCGAATTATTAAATTCTGTTTCTGTACCATGAGAAACAGTTTTAATAAAATAGAATTAAATACTTTGTTATTTATTCAAACATTTAAACAGGTGCTTATAATTGCCTTGAAATTCTGTATTCGAAATATATCTTCATATTTTTCTGTATAAAAACCTGAAATCAATTCTACTTCTGCTGTCACGAAATAACGAAATACAACTCCCACACACTTGATAAAATTTTCTACCGATCAATTCCTAGAGCACGAAAACTTCACACTAAAATCAATGACAGTTTTGGTGAAGAGGATATTAATTATACGTCAAAACCAAATGATGGGTGAGAAATGTTAAGGCTAAACACTATTTAAACAGAGGACATGGCGATTATCTTCTTATAATAAAGCAATAGCTTTTTTGAAAACTTTATCTTTCATTCTTTTTTTATGAATAGTACGAAGTAAATTTGTGTAGAAGAAATACTCATCAACATTGAGCATCACAGTCAATCTTCCGCCAATCAGGTAAAAAAATACTATTTATTACATTATTTTTTAAACATTTGTCGTAATTATCACTTCAGTTCTAGAAGAGAAATGGGAAAGAATGACTCATTTCGTTATTGTATGCTCAGAGTTATTCTTACAAAGCAAGGCGCATTTGTTTTTTCATTTTTGTCAGTCACCATTTCAATAAGACGTTACATTAGTGAAATACATAGTATCTCTCAAATGTAAGAAAATATCATAACACATAATATGCCTAGTGTTCAGACAAATTATTTTAGTTTACAGGAATTAAACCGTTTGTCACCTTTTGTCACTCTTTGAGAATGTCTTCTATCCAAACTGGGAAGAGCCTGGTTTTTATATTCCGCCTAAACTTGACTGCGATCAATTCCACTCAGTCTTCGAGGAAGATGCCTCCCTACCTTCCAAACAATCTATTTTCAGTTCATTTTCAACCACAGGCTCAAAATGTTCCTTATTTTGAAGTTTTTCACTCAACTAGCTGAAAAGAACATTTGCTCTTCTTTCTTTCCGTATACTTGGATCTTGCTTCTTACAGGACAAAATTCCGTCAATCTTCTTCTGAGGCGTCTCAAACTTTTCTCCCTTAAAAGAGTTATATTCTGCTGTCTCTACAACCCTTATGAAAGCCACGCGTGATATGTGTGCATTCGACTCTTTTCGTCTTCTTTCTACCTACTCATCAATCTACTATTATCTAATACATTGGGAGCTTGTTTCAATTTTTGTTATTTCGGAAAATTCTCATGCAGGTTGGAGATTTCATGTTACTTTGGAGATACATTTTTTTATGTAACCAAATAGTTTTGTTACCTTCTTCGTCAGAAGACACACTTCCTTACAAAAGCTTTCTTAGTTGCTTATGCTGATGCATATGTATTTGATCTTTGTTTACTGACTTTTATTATAAAATTGACTTTTTCAATTTCATCAATTTCATTAATTTTAATTAGGGTATACTTGCGTGAGAATTACACGTGGATCTCATGAAGAGCGTTGATGCTCGTATGCTCCACGAGCGTTACAGGCGTCATCGTGATATACGGTGCTGACAGTCACAGCCTCGACGACGATCAGTTGCCAAGTTTTCTTTTCTCTTCGTAGTTTTTCTCAACATTTCTGGCGGTTAAGAATGATAATAAACAAAGAGCTTAATTCTAGCTTTTAACGACAAGTTGTGATCTGCCATGAGCTATTCTGTTTACTTGCACCATTTATCGATGTGCGAATGGACGGGAGGGGCTCGCCGGCCCCCCCCCCTCCGCCTTTTCATTTATAATTTCTACGCACCCGGGATTTTTCTCTGGGAGTAGCTAGAGGTATAGAGTTTAACAGACTTGATGTTTTCTTAAAAAAATTGTTCATTTTATACTGAATTTAAAATGTATTTTTTATGGTTTACTTAACATTTGTCTTGAACAATTGATTTCTTTTGTTATTTAAGGTCGCATTAACATCTAAGTCACTAGCGAGCTCTATTGCATTTAACGGTATGGTAGATGGCATGATATGGTGATTGTAGGTGGTTAAAGAACGAACACAAATACAACCACGCCCGAACCGGGACTCGTACCCACGAGCCTTCGGTCTGAGATCTTTACGGCACCATTGCCTTAACGATCTCGGCCAATGGAAGCAGCTTAAACAAATTATATATTGAAGGACTTTCGTTATTACGGAAAGCTGTACTTTTCGTTGGTACCTTTGGCTTCTAGGTGGGGTGCAGTATAATGACCCCGTTACAAAATCAAGAAAATTGGAAAGGAAAATTGGGGTGGAGAAATATGGGAATGTTTGTTTTCCTGTGCATCTATTCCCTTTCAAGGTACAGCCCGAGGTCACATGAGTATTTATTATTTAGCATCTCTTTCGTTAGAAAACAATTTGAGTTCGGTAATTACACCGAACTTTTTGTATGCTCATTTGTTTTGAGTAAGAATTAATTTTTCGGCTTTATCCCCTCCCCCGTTCTCGGTTGCCATATATTAGTGTCTGAGGAACCTGCGCCAACTGTGACAACCACTGCTCACCTGGGGACATTTGCTTCCTCCAAACATCATGACTATGTAGACCCTCGCCCCATCTCGTTTCTGTAGCATTTCATTCACCGAAGTGATAGTCCGTGGCCTCGTCTCTGTGTATGTGTCATTGTCATTAAATAACTTTATGATAAATGGGGAATAGAAATGTATTGATTTTTCACACAATTATTTAGTTTCATTTCCTGATTTCTGTTTCAGAAATTGTGTTTAAAAAATCACGTCCAATTTTCCATTTTTCGGTAACATAATAGTTTATAGGGCATGCGTCATTGAGAATATGAAAGAACAGAAAAACGTATTAAATATAACATTTTTAGAAAACAAGCGAGCTGATTTTGAAAATATGTCGCTAGGGCGATTTTAAAAAATTGCAGTTTTGTTGATTAATACAACAAAAAAATGTGATTTCATTTTTATTGAAAATGTGATCAAATTTATGAAAATGAACTGAAGAATATATTGTCTCAAATACATTTTATTATAAAAATGTCTAGAGTTTAAGTATTAATGTAATAAAAGACATTTAAAAGTAATGTCAAATTGAAGTAAAAGTTTTATTCCAAATGGCCTGATGTCAGTTCTTCAGTGCATCATTAATTACGCGTATTAAAAGCTGAAGAAAAAATAGCTCTTTTTCAGAAAATCTTGTTTAAGTACTTATTACAAAATTGCCTCATTTTCACTCAAAATTCCCCGAAAATTCTAGTATTTACAAAAAAAAGATTCAATTAAGACAATATTTTAAAGTAAAGATTTTATAGTCATTTTTCCGATTTTTTCAGATTTCATAGTCAGGAAAAGAACATAAGTCTTCAATAAGGTAGTTGAAGCAGGGGCTTCTAAACTTTGAAAACTTCTTCTATTTTCTGTAATTTAGAGTTTCCAATTATAATTGTGTATACACTATATTTTTAAGCATACTCTTCTGAATTTGAAGGAAAATGGAGCCATTATTGAGACAATTTTGAGTTAGCTGTTGAGAAATTAAAGTTCTTTCAAACTCTCAGAGCTCTAACTGCTTGAATGAATAATTAATTATAATTAATAAATATTCACTTCGGACAAAAATCTCTGCGTGGTTAAATCGACTGTGTTGGCAATAAACGGGCTTAAACAGACGGACACACAGGTGGATAGACGAAAACATTTCTTCCGGTTTCCAGAAAAAAACAATATGCATTCTGATTACTCTTTTATTGCTGTATATAGGAAGAAACATATTTTTTGAGGTCTTTGGGGCCCAAAAACTGAGCTCTTCTTACAGAAAAAATATAATTTTTTGCAGCATTACAATATTTTTTTACACTACATAGTAGGTTGCGAGGAACAAAAATATTAAAAAAAAGTTTGTCATGCCAGTACTGATTGTTCACTTGGTTTTCAAATTTTCCCGCGTTCCCCCTTGAGTAAGTTCCCGCTTTGCACTTTAATGCTGCATTGTTGAGTTTCCTTTGTCACGTGATTTTCAGGTTCCACCCTTGACTTCCCAGAGAAAACACGTCCTCTCAGAGATGAGTGGGGATGCGACATCGCCACAAAAACATAATGTTCAAAATGAATCAATCTGGCTAATGATACATCGCCAATAACAATGTTTTTTAACATCGATGTTTTTGTTTTGCTTAGTAAGTTGAAAAGTTCACGAAAGAGGCATTTAATTTGACAGTGGTCATGCTCATTAATGTGTAATTGATAAAGTCAACAAATATTTAGAACAATTAACAAAACTTCTACCATCCGATGTGATAAATAAAAAAATATACTATATTTATTGACAAAAACTCGTCTAACTTATTTCTCTACCTTGCTCTCTTCATTCAAAAAAATTCAATATATAAATATTTGAAAACTGTTATATTATTTTTGGAATGAAAGTAGGATTTCTTTAAAACATTAAACATCGACCACGAAAAACGTCGAGCACAAAACAACATTGTCATAAAAATAGATGTTCATTACATCGTCGTTTTTATGAAAACGTATTCATATAAACATCGATGCTCTGAAAACATCGTCATTGATATCGCTTCCCTACCGCAGAGCTAAGCTCCAGACAAACGAGGTCTGCGTTTGTGTTGGTACATCAACGTGGAGTTTCTGTAGATAACATTCAATTTTTCTTAATTTCTTTTCTGTAAGTCTTCAAGTAGAAATTGGTAAACATGTAGATGAAGTATATAGCTTGTACTAGTGTTAGAAGAGTAATGAAGAGACCATAGTTGCACGACTTAACAAAGAATACTGCAAGGTTGTGGATGAAGACGATGACAAACTGGATCTGAAACAAAACACGATTTATAGACTCCTGTTCAGTCAACACTAGTTTTCCGATACAATCAAATCTGCAAAGTCGGAATGAAAAATGTACCACCAACTTTTCTTTTGACCGTTGTCAAAAAATATTTTTTTCACAAATATTTACTTCTTTAATTATTGGTCAATTTCTGAAAATTCTAGGTGGTATTTATGTACTTTTCATTACCAATGTACAATGCATTACCAATGTACTAACTTGTGATTAATTGTTGGTCGGCTCTCAAAAAAGTAAGTTCCCACAACTAACTAAAAGAGTAACTAGTGATGCTACAGAACGGCACAGACTTTCCCGTACTAGTTGTAACAGTAAAACCTCGTACTAAAGAGATTTTTCTTTGAAAAATTTGGAGCTTTCTTTAAAATAATGGCGCTTAAGCGTCACTAGAAATTCGAAATGTGCAGCTGTTTTTTACAGAATTTTCTTGAGCTTTCGAAAAACTTTATTAGAAGCACATTATCTCACAAATACAATAGTGTTTAAAAATTCCTGGAAATGTGCATATTAAGGGTGTGATAGATCTTTCAAAATAATTAATTTGTGTAATTTTCGAAAGAAAAAAAATACTCTGAAATGAATAATACGTCATTTTAAAGAGAGTAATTAGTACTATACGTTCGAAAAGTTTGAAGAAAAACTTTAGAACCGTTTTTGATGAAATGGCATTTGAGCGTTTCTGAAATTGCGGAAATCAGAGCTACTTTTCACAGAAAATTGTTGAGATTTCGAGAAACTTTATCTGACATTATTTAATGCATATGTATTCTTAAATACAAGAACGTGAACTAATTGGCGGTAATACAAATATTAACGACGTGAAAGACAAGAAAAGATAATCACACTTTTATAAGTTTTGAAAAAAGACAAAAGAAGAGAACAATATGGCGTTTATGTCATCTTGTACAGGGCTTTAAGCATTATTCCTACCAAGTACTTAAAGAAAAGATTTAGAGACTTTTTTGAGAAAATCTTGTTTTTGTAATTTTTTAAAATTGCACATATTATTCGCAATGTTGCGCAAAATCTATTAACATTTTCAAAAACATTTACATATCCTTAATGAAAGAATTAATTATGCACATCATGTTTCAATTGAAGAAAAAATCTTTAATGTTGTAGTAGTGAAAAGACCTCGAACAAATTTCAAATTTTTTAAATTTTCGAAAATTCAGAGCTCACCGTTGACGTACGTCATCTTCATAAGTGTATTTACTCTATTCTTACAAGAACTGTAAAGAAAATAAATGGAGCCGTTTTTTGAGAAAATTTTGGATAGGGGTTTCATGTAAAGCACCCCCAAATTTTAAAGAATATTTTTTTTAATCTCAAAGCTACGACTTGATCCAGATGGACAGGGTTATCTTCAATTTGGAAAAAAATCCTAACCATGGTTTAGGGCGTTAGTAGTGTTCACAGACGGACTGTCGGACGTTTTGAAAAGAACCACTATTTCGGTGTCAGGGGGCACCAAAACGTGAATTTCCGTTGAAATCTCGAAAACGATTTTCCTCAGCATAACATAACTCTCCCTACTCTTCGTATATTACCCCGTATATACGTACGTATACGGGAAAGTACAGGTACAACATACGTACTTTCTTGGAATATTTGTAACGATTACGTATTATTATACCCCTTGAACACCCAACATTGTTTTCCCTATGCTCGAATTCGATTTCAACAATTTGGATTTTGCAGTCGTTTCCGATTCACAAACGCCTTAATGTTTATACAAATTATGTGAAGTTGTTTTGGCGGAGGAGGGGCAGAGGTGGTGATGGGAGAAGAAGAGATAATGATTGTGAAGGTGGTGGTGATGGAGATGGTGCTAGTGGTGATGTAAATGATTATTCGTTTACATAATTTTATGCACAGACTGTTTTATATAGTATTGTACGCGTGTATTAATTATATTTGTCATTTCATTTGCACCAGAAGAAATAAAAAGGTAACATCTTACTATTTGCATCTGGGTTAGATATTTCTTCCACCATACAGTATACCCCAGAAGAGCCAATTGGTAGTATGAGTACATCATAACATGAATTAGTCCATTGACAATTCCTGTAGTCGTTGTATTGCCGCCTGCAAATATAATAAAAATAATTAAATTGGTGTGATTAAGAAATCAAGAACAGTTTTAATCGTCATCAGAGTGCAGCAACAATTACATTTTAATACTAAATTTTGAATTCACGATCTGAAAAATATAAAGTTTCCAATTTACTGTACAAGATAGCAAACCTAAAATACAATCAATATTATTCTGCCTTTGACCGACCACACGTGTTTCAGAGACAAACTAGTAGTGTTGCAGAACAGCACAGACTTTCTCGTATTTGTTTTCTATTTCCTTTGTTCTCAGCTATTCGCACTTGCCACATACAGCTGCCTTCTATCGCCGCCGAAGTACATTTTTTAAAACAATTTTCTTAAATTTTCGGATTCCTAATTGTAGAACGGAACATTTTAAGAATATTAAAGGACAGCAAAACCTCGTACTAAATGGCAATTTTGGCAAATGAAAAAATGTGCATGACCTTAATGAACAAACTAATTATGCACAACAATTTTCATTGAAGGAAAAATCTATCTTAAATTTTGTATTCGGATGAAGACGCCGACAAATTTTTGAATTTTTCGAAAATTCATAGTTAACCGTGAAAATTGGATCTATGAAGTCTTCATAATTGAATTTTACTCCATTCTCTGAAGAAATTGAAAGAAAAAAATTGGAGCCGTATTTGTGAAAATTTTCGGAGGGCTTTATATAAGAACCCCCAAATTTTATACTCTGTTTCTCAAAATATCAAAGCTTCAACCCGAGCAAGATGGGCAGAAATTTCTTAAAGTTGGAAAAAATCCTACGCATGGTTTAGGCGCTAGTAGCGGACAGGCGGACAAACGGATAGACTCACGTTTTGAAAAAAAGAACACCTTTTCGGTATCAGGGGACCCCACAACGTGTATTTCCGTTGAAATATTGAAATCGATTTTTCGTTACATAACACAACTTTCCCTATACTACGTGTACGGGAAAGTGAAATACTAGTATCAGGAAAGGAAACAGCATTAGAATTGAAAAGGTTACTTCGAAATGCACCACCACCCCTAGCGGTCGGAGTGGTGGGCGGAATAGGGGTGGAGTGGCAATTGGAATGACCAGTGGAATAGTGGGTGAGGGGCGGGTGATGTGGAAGGCGCAGCGGTGGGGTGGCATGGCGGAAGGAGTGGAGGTGAAATAGCGGTCGGTGTGTGGTGGTCGGAGTGGCGAGCGGTGTGGCGGGGGGCGTGTGGGATCCGGGAATGGGAGTTGGGATGCATTGTAAAGGGTAGGTGCCGGGGGGAGTGGCGGATAGTGTGGCTGGCAGAGTGGTGAGAGGAGTAGAGGACAGAGTGGCGGGTAAAGTAAGGGCTGAGTGGCGGAAGGAGGGGCTGGCAGAGAGATAGATGGAGTGGTGGGTGCAGTGGGAGGCTGAGTGGCGGAAGGAGGGGCGGGCGGAGAGGTGGGGACGGAGTGGCGGGAGCAGTGGGAGGCTGAGTGGCAGAATGAAGGGCGGACGGAGAGGTGGATGGAGAGGCTGGTGGAGTGGAACGCGGAGTGGTGGGCAGAGAGGCATGGCAATAAAGAAAAGTCAGAATATTTCGGCTGTTTCCGGAACCATTTGCTTACCTGGATGGTATTTTGCTCCTAACCAAACTCCAAAACACATGAAAGCATGATGGTACACATGTAAGAACGAAATATGATCGAACTTCTTCCGTAAAACAAAAAATACAGTATCCAAGAGGTCAAACAATTTGTTGTAAAAATAAAGTTTATAACCATGAAACAGCTGAAATCAGAAGCAATAAAATATGAGATCAATTATAAAAATAGTGAAACAGAGATATTTAATTAAAGTGCTTTAATAAGTCACTATGAAAAGACAAAATATAATATTAAGAAATAAATCGATCTATATATTTCTTGTACTTAAATTATTTCCTTAAATATTTTAATTAAATTAGCGACAACATGCGGAAGGTGATTCTAGTACATCTTATTACAGGGAGACGTGTATATTATTTAAGGGTAATTTTTAAATAAATTATATTGTAATTACGCACACTTACCATCATTGAAAACGCATCATCTTCAGAACAATTGAGTGGAAGACACCATGCGTTAAAATCTTCCATAAATTGAGCATGATATGCCTACATAACAAAACAACTTATTATTTAAATCGATTTATTATCAATAGAATGAGCAATGATGTATATATGGGCGCATTCCGGGACCTAAAATTTGTAAAGGAAGCTCTACATTTAAATGTTATTAATTTAATATTAAAATAGTGAAAGATTAATAATTAATTCATTACTAGTTTATTTACCCAATTAATGCAATAGAAATAGATATACGTTTGTAATAAAATTTAATACAGTAAAATCCCGGTTATCCGAACTAATTCGGGGTGGTCTGTTTGGATTCGGAAAAGTTCACATTATCAGAAATAATGTTCCGTACATTTAAAAATACATCAATAGGTTGCCAGGCAATGCAACTTAGCGTAAGATGTGAGAAAATGGCAACGTAGTCTAGCGATCGCAGCATCACATCATCACATCGCATCACCAAGCAGAGTCAGTTCCTTACGGTAAAAGAACATTACCGATCTTGTAAGTTCCAGTAAGTGAAAATTTCTGCTACATAAACATGTGATATACGCCGTAATTACCAGTGCAATAAAAGTTTTATTACGATAACTTGTGTTTCAATAATTTGTTATTCAGTTTTAAAATCTTTCCTTTGCTACAATAACGAATTTTAGTTATTTTGTGTATTTTTCGTCAACTCGAATTTTGTTAGGATAATCCAAAATTGTGGATATGCGGAGTTCGAATTAACGAGTTTCTAGTGTAATTATAATTGACTTAATAACAATAATAAGGACAATAACAACGGAGAACTGGCTATATATGAATGTAATAATAATAATAATAATAATAATAATAATAATAATAATAATAATAATAATAATAATAATTGTAAATAAAAATTATATTTTATAATATTAAATTAGTTTTACAATTACCTTTATAGCATTCGTAGAAATGATACAATCAAATGTAAAATTACTTTAGTTTACGAATGTTTCCAAGTGTTTGCCCTCTTCTATTGATTTACTTGTTTTCCTATTTCGGTCCCGAGGTATTGAAATTCCATTTCGTCACAAACACACACATACTCTCTCTCTCTCTCTCTCTCTCTCTCTCTCTCTCTCTCTCTCTCTCTCTCTCTCTCACACACACACATACACACACACTGGAACTTATGTAGGCCACGAAAGGGGAAGATCCCTTTAAGAACATATTTTAAAGGGAACATTGCACTATTAAACAATACTCGCCGGCGCTGCTGCGACTGCTTTGTGTGTAAAACACTGTTCGGTCATTCCACGTCAAATCATACAAATTTATGGAAAATTTGGCCTTGATGTCACATACTTTTAAGCTTTTTTCTGTGAAGAATATAAGGAATAATGTGAAACAGGTGTTTTTCTTTTTTCTTAAATATTATTTTTCAAGAGGTGTTAGTGTGCGTGTGTGTAGGGGGTGAGAATTACACAGGGATGTGATAGGAAAGTTTACGCGCGGTGTATTGCCCCTGATAAACCACGCAAAACTTCCGATAAGAGCAACCGGTCGCTAGAATTCTTCGCCAGTCAGCGACGGAATTCGAAGTAGCTGATAAGCTAGTGTTGAAAATGTTGCCACTCGAACCTAGAACCTCCCGGTCAGAGGGACTGCAGAGACATCAGTTGATGCTCCGAGCCATCTCTTCGGGTATTTAAAAAAATGGCTCCAAATGTCCAATGGCAAAATGGCATAAAATATATCAATTTGATTAAACATTTTGATGTTCGAAGTAAAAATCAGTATTTTTGTGAATTATTTATAAACAAACTGATTTTTTTTCATATTTGATCTCTAAAATCATAAAGAAATCGTAAGTACAAAAAAAATGGACCCCAAATTGTAGATTTTTTGTTTTGTAGACAGCTACCTTAAATTAGCTTGTGATTTTTATATTTATACTTTTTTCCCTTTCAATGAAAACTACAATGAGAACTCTTTACACGTGAATTACTTTCAAGTATCTTAAAGGAAAAATCACACCCTCTTAAGAAAAGTATCATTGTATACAAATGCATACCATAGGGATATCAAACTGAATTTTGTATTTTGTCATTTTCCATTTTACATCGATAAGCAACAAAAATTAATTGAATATCATCTTCTTATAAATGCACATAATCAAAATAACTATTATTCAAAATATTATTGTTCAATTTCACATATAAAAGGTGACGAAGTTGACACATTTACAAGAAGTACACTCTAAAAGCTGTTCTGAATGATTATACCTTTTGGATAATTACTATTGTATAACAAATGAAACAAAAATTCAGATTATGAGAACAGAAAATAAATATAATATTTCATTGCATTCCTAATCTTGTGGGTTTTAAAGAGCAGGAAAGTCATCAGTTGAAGTTTGAGTTCATAGACTGTCATTATGTTTGGTCTCACGCTACTTTGTCTGGTTTTGTACTTCCATTACATCACGTGTGTGTAATGGTTCATTTCCAGATTGTTCAATATATTCAATGTTTTAGGTAATTGAAACTTTTTGTTGGGACACTGGTTTTCTTTATATTCTGCATATTTTTACATGTCAAATTGTTAGCAGAAAAATAAATCGTTCATGTAGTGTCATCATGAAAAATAGTGGTTGATTGTGATAAATGCATGATATCATCAGGATCTAGATAGATTTGAAGCTCATTATATAATGTGAAAAGCCAATGTCAGGGATTCCAGCTTTAATGAAGGTTATATTAGAAGCGACATTAATATTTCTTTTGGTAAGTTTTTGTAAGATAACCTCTTGAGGAATTACTGGGCACACATTTCATATAATGACTTATTTGTATTTATTAATATAAGCGTTGGTCCCCTTGACATCTTACGGACTATATGAAAATAGCGGAGGAAGATTTCATCCGTTGTGATTAATGTTGTTTACCTGTTGATTCTTTGGCTTTGTTAAAATTGATAGATAAAATGGATCAACCTAATGAATTGCCAGCCGTAAGGGAGTCTACTTTTAATAGCTGTTAACTTTTCTGATTCAGTTGACGCACCAACTTACACTTTAATATAATAAACACTTACTCGCGTAACAATTGCTAACACCTTGTTTCGTTCACCACCGATGTGTGTTGCTTACACCACGATTACAGCGAGGCTGTCTTTTAGAATTTTTGTTTATAGCAAATTGGAAAGATTCAATGTAAACATAAATGTTATCAGGTAGATTTATAACATAACGATTATCATTTTAGTAAGTGACTGAGACTTTATGAAATGGACATAATGAGCAATCACTCAAGAAGTTTATTAAAAAGTGTTGCAATAAATTGTTAATTTTCGGCCTTTAATATTAATTAGTTTGAATTTATTTTGTCAAAACGAGTGTAATTGAATGTAACATAGTTCCTGATTTATACTAAATAACGAGTTCGTTTTATATATTCATTTAACAATATCTTACCTCCAAATTTGGTATTTCTTAAACGTGATAACCATCCAAAACAGTACATTTATATAGACATTTGACGTTATACTTACTATTCGGAACACATAAAAAAATAAGTTCAGATTCCATATTATCTGCACAGTATTATACACTTTAATTAGCCATTCAATTTTGAATGCCTCTCTATTCTTCATAAATTTAGGTCCGCACACTTTCACGAAGTAAATGTAATTGCAGATAATAAACAGCACTGGCCAAGGCGTCTCGACTAGAAAATAGTTTTTCCATCGGGGATCTGAAACAGACGTCTATACTCAAAAAAACATTTACGGAAATTTAGCAATGTATGCTCTACTAATGAAATTTATTTTAAGCTAAAATAGGGGCAGCTATTTTTATTGTGTAATGGATACTGTGAAATTTTGTCTGTATTCTATCACTTTTTATCGCAATGCTAATCGTTTCTCTGCTCTTTCTCTTTTGTATACTATATTCTTCCTTCTCATTCCTTTGTATTCCGAGGGGTCCCTTTTACTTATGCGTATTAGTCCAGTGCTCAAAAGCGTTCGATCCAGGAAAAAATTCCGGAAGTTTTTTCTCAACGGTTCTATAAGTCTGTGAGGACATTGGATTCGAATTTGAATTTTGAAATTGGCTTCACAGAGAAAATAGCAAAAAAATGTCGCCCTCGTTTTAGTTTTTCGCTTGCATATTTTAAACTATGCGTTTTATCGAAACAATTGTTACTGACAAAATTAACGTAGTCAAAATTTCCTGCAAAATACATTCATTAACTTAAAATTTTTGAGAAACGATTTAGGCGCTAGAGCGCGCTATAACTGCTTCTTTTTGAGCCTCTATCCAAAATGGGAGAACAGCTCTTTCTATCTCACGGCTGTAGTTTCACTGTATCATGCTGGAAAACTGCTAGTGTCAGATTGTCAGGGATAGCTGAATGTAGTTGAGATGTTTCAGCCTCTTCTTGAGTTCTTTTCACGTAAGCAGAAATACATTTTTCCTTTCTGGTTGCCTTCTACACTTACCGTGGACTTCAGTTTGTGAGTTGCGTTTAAATTTTAAAAAAATACCATCCTCTCGTCTCTCTTGTTTCAACAAAATATTCCAATCCCATTCCCTCCACAAAAACTGTTTGCTTTCCATCTTTCAACGTTTCATTATAAATATGCTTTTCTCTGCAAGGAATTATGCACAAGTAGTAAAACTGCAAATATTACAGGTTCGTAATATTTTACAATGAGTTCGTGATCTGACAAACTACTGTAACATAGACTGCCAATCTCGATCCAGCGCGTAAGACTGGGTTATCACTGAAGAGCTAATCATACGCCGGTGAGTAGTGTAGGGTGGTATTTCAGGTATGCCACGAGCCGGCACATGGTGTTAAGTCCAGGTAGGTATTAAATCCCGGGGGGGGGGGTCCCCTAATTCCATCATCTACCTCCGAAGATATATATGAAGGGAAAATTAAAAAAAAACATAAGTTTTTCAAATTGTCACGATTATCATTAAATCGTTATCATAATGACTACTTTAAGTAACCTCAGCAGTTCATTTTTGCATTACGAAAACTGCGTTGGGTTTTGCATACATATATTTCACAATCGCAGGGGCCGAATATGCTGCGAAAACGAACTTAGTGCTTGAGAGTGCAGCGGGTTGCGTAAAGCCTCTGATTGGTGGGCTTTTAAATCCGCATAAACGCAGGCACGCGTACATTCCCACTATAATTTGCATATTTTCTTTGCGTTTTTCTAAGCAATAATTTAACAAAGTTTTATCGCAATCTGATGAACGAATGACTACGCATAAAATATGAACAAACATTGATTTTTATATATTAGATCATGTTGCAAATAGTCTTTCTTTCACTTCAGATGACACTTAAAAAACTCGTATACAAACGAAGTGGGATTTTTTATAATTCAAATATTAAAATGAAAATATATTTCTGCTAGTAAATTCAGGCTATTAAGGTATTCAGTTTATTAACCTGCACAATAGAAGTCTGATACGGATCTTAGTCGTATATAAAATTAGAAGTATATTATACCTACCAGCGGCATATAAATTGCCCAATTTTCTTCATACATTTGCGATATATTACGTGTCTAATGGTAAAATTGATATAATATTTGAATATGATACATGAATTTGGCGGCGAACACTTTATTTTAATTAAAAAATATTAGCCATTTTTAGCAAAAAAGTCATTTGAGCGTTTCTGAAAATTTCACAAGTAGCATAAATATAAGAACAATTTTGATCTAATTTTTACAAAAATATTTCCAGTCTTCGAGAAACTTCTTAAGAATACTAATGACGCACTTGTTCTCACAAATGCATTCTATATCTTTATACATAAATTGGATGTTGGTACATACAAAAGCGTAAACTACGACAGCGTGTGACCGATCTTCATGAAAGTTGGCACATCTACATGTTTTTCACCCAGAATGGAGAGAGGCCGAGGCAGAGACAGATTGAGAGAGACAGAGTCACTGACCGAGACAGGAACAGAGAGAGAGAGAATCGGAGAGAGTGAAAGAGAGAGAGAATCGGAGAGAGTGAAAGAGAGAATCGGAGAGAGTGAAAGAGAGAGAATCGGAGAGAGTGAAAGAGAGAGAATCGGAGAGAGTGAAAGAGAGAGAGAATCGGAGAGAGTGAAAGAGAGAGAGAATCGGAGAGAGTGAAAGAGAGAGAGAGAATCGGAGAGAGTGAATCGGAGAGAGTGAAAGAGAGAGAGAATCGGAGAGAGTGAAAGAGAGAGAGAGAGAATCGGAGAGAGTGAAAGAGAGAGAGAGAATCGGAGAGAGTGAAAGAGAGAGGGAATCGGAGAGAGTGAAAGAGAGAGGGAATCGGAGAGAGAAACAGAGAGATGGAGAATGAAAGGAAGATGGAGGGAAGGAGAAAGAGGGAGATAAAACGCAGGGCATTGTCTGGTGGGTTCCGCTATTACTATAAGAAAATAAACGTTGATATGTACCAGAACAGTGAACTCCAATACCGTGCCCAATCTACAAGAAAGTTGGCACATGTACGTGTTTTTTCACCTTGATGGTTTTATTGCTGCTCATTTTGTTGTAACTACTAAAAGTAGCTGCCTCACAGAATGAAGCTTCAGATAGTGCAATTCCTAAACCACATGGAAACCCAGATTCATTGTTGTTGTGCATTGTTGCTTGCGAGAGGAGAGGGCGAGGAGAGGAGAGAGTAAGAAAGAAAAACTAGTGGTGTTACAGCTGCATGTAGTTTCTCGCGATATTGTGCTGGCTACGTAATATTGTAATATGACAATTTCTGTCTTTCACTTGAACCATTTGAAAAATTCTAAAAAAAACGAAGCGTGAGAAATACGTATATTTTTTACTTCAAATGCTTAAACGAAAAGAGCTTTCTACCATTGACTTCAGTGTATTCACGTTCTATATAACGTACCAACGATGCATTATGTATGCAACAATGCGGCGCATTTTAGCCATAACTATTCGTTTATATTAACGAAAGGACGCCGTCATTATTGCCATCATTTATCAGTGCGGCGTTACAACAATGGTTTGCAAAAGCGTCAATGACCGCTAATTTCTACGGGATACACATTTTTCAAATTGACATTCTTGACACCGCTACCAACAAAATGAAAATGAATAGAAAAATATAATATTAAATATATTTTTAAATTCGTCAAAATTAGTTGTTTTTTAGAAGCATTACTCATTTCCACACATTATCAAGCAAAGCAAAATCTATCCACTTTCACATTTAACTCAACTAAAGGATGCAATAGGTTTTAAATAATTTCTGAAAGATTAATTTGCAATCGTGTAACACAATCTCGAATTTAAGAAACAAACAACAAAGTCAAATAATATACCAATTCTAGATTTATGGGAACTTTTTGCTTTGAGTAGACATATACTTTAAGAAGTTTTCAAATGGTAGTTGAAGTGTAAAGCAGAAATTGTTGTATTATAATATTACATAGCCATCGACAATATTGCGAAAATGTACGTGCTGTTGTAGCACTGCTAGTTTAAAATAATATTTCTTCTTCAAAATTATATTTTAATTAACGCTATACAAACTTTTTAATGTAGAGATTGTGCATTATTTTGAATGAAATCGTGACAATATAAGAAACGGAATGTTCGCAAAATGTATTCATTTAAGACAAAAAAATGCTAATTTGAGCAAAGTTCACATATAACTGATTTTAATTAAAACCTCTAAAATGTCTAACAATGCCAAAGTTTAACATTTTTCAGCATCCTTTTAAAAATTACATTGTTGATGACTTTTTTGCTTTGTTCGCTCGTACGAAGGTTTTTCATAAGAAGGGAAAGTTGTGTGATCATGCACCGGGAAACGGCGAATGTCCGGCAGAAAAACTCGTATTGCCGGGTCCTGGTAAAAAACGCGAATAAATCATGTTGTTGTAGGTAGTAAATTAGTTCCTTTAACATAGCGTATAGCCATAGTCCATATTTTTGTGGGTTGCGATACCCATAAATCGTTTGACGGCAAAATGTCTGTCTGTCTGTTTGTTTGTCTATTTGTCTGCCTGCCTGCCTGCCTGTTGTTAACGCCAGCGCCTAAACAGTTCAGCCGATTTTCTCTAAAACTGATTTTCCCCGATTGATCTAAATTAACACGAGGCTTTGAGTGTTTCGAAAGATATTTTGATTTTCGAGGGTACTTTACATGGAACAACAAAATCATTCTTAAAATTTTCTCAAAACTGGCCCACAATGTTTTGATAAAAATTTGTTTAAAATGTAAGAGAATGAAAGTATAAGAATAACTATTTTTCCTGAGTTAATTGCAGCATTCACTTTAATACAATTACTTCACTCGCTGACCAATGTTTAACCCTAGTACCCTAGTACTGCTCTTCATTAATTGAAACACGTATTTTTTCCTTTTACTCAGTGGCCAAGTGGCAGTTATCTAGTGGTAAAATTGTCATAATTATTTTCCCAAAGAGGAATTGAATACCTTGGTTTATAGAAACTGTATCTACGATATTTGAAATAATTATAAAAGTGCAGTGTTTGAAGAACTATCCCGCAAAAAAGTATAAATGCGTTTGTCTACTTACCAGCCAAATCGTACATTACATATCTGTAGAGGGATAAGACACCCATTTTGCTCCGTAGGTTATTTCAATCTTCAAAAGTAACGCCAGAGCTGTCAGCGGTGCTCCGCTATCGTGTTCCGGGTCGGCAGTGACAGCAATTGCAATTTTCACTGCCCCTAAACGTCATAGCGAGAAACATTCGCATTCAATATTCGTCCCACGTGGGAGCTAAAATAAAGCTTCATAATGAGGCTTTTGTGAAAGATGCATAACTTAACCGCCTCATTGTATTTCAAATAACTTTCTTATTGCACCGTGGTTCGTGAAACTGAAAGTCACGCAAATGAATGGAGCTTTGTAAATATTCCTTGCAGAACTAGTGGTGCTACAACAACACATACATTTTCGCATTATTTCGAACTGTTCCGCTGCACTATATACTACGAGTACTAGATGAACATACAACAATTTTTTTTGACCGCAAATATTATTTTCCGCACCGAGACTCCAACTCAAGACTCCGAGTTAATTCGCCGTCAGCCATACCACTACACTAGGAAAACACCGTGAAGTTCGAAGTCAGGCCGACGTTAAAAAAGAATTTGTCTCAACCGCGTATTTCCAACATGCAATTTTTACAATTTTAAAAAATACAGAAAGTATTCCTAAAATGGGACTGGCACTGTGTGTTCAAAACATTGTGCATGACCTTTTTTAAAGAGCGGATGTTTTAGAACCAACTGTAAATTTCTATATTAAATTGTGTAGTTTTGAAATGTTAACATTTTGCAATTTACGAAATTACAGATAAATCGTCGAAAATAAGAATACCACCTTACTTGCTACCGACCGTTGATACACACGAGGAGAAAATGTAAAGAAAAAATTAGGAACAGTTTTTAAGAAATAAATATTTAAAAAATGATTTGCCTATATTTCGCACAAAATTACACAAACATGACTCGTATTTTCGAAAAATTGAACATGACATTAATTTCAAGATATTTCTTCAATGAACAGATTTCATTAAGAAAAATCTGTCATCAGTAATAATATTGCAGGAAGACGCCAAACAATTGCACATTTGAAATATTTGAATAATCTGAGATTTTAACGAACATTATACCTACACAACATTTTTGAGAAAATTTTGAAAATGTTTTTGAGGTTTCATGAAAAATACCCTCAAAAATCCAACTATTACGGTTAAAACTCCGAAAACCTTGAGCTTATTCAGATCGACCAAAGAATATTAATTAAGGAGAACATTTTCTGAACGGTGTAGGCACGGGACGACGAACGGACGGACAGAGAGACAGACTCTTTGCCGTCAATCGATTTTTCGATATGACGACCCACAAAACATGGATTCTGGCATCACCATGTGTTAGAGGAAGTAATTTGTTATAAATTTATCCACTTTTTAGTTGCCAGGGTCCGATAATAAAAGTTTTTCTGCCCAAACAACGTCGGTTTTCGGCGCCCGATTTCATTACTTTATCTTCTAACGAAGTAAGTGCAAGAAAGTAATAAATGACATAAAAATTATTAATATCGATTCATTCATAAATTGCAAATTTATCATTATATCAATACTGAAATATTTAATTTATTTTTTGAAATCTATTACTAATCAGAAAACCTTGCATAGTTAATTTGTCAGTGTTACCTTGCCTTTTTGCAGTGGCACTTATGTGGTGTGTGTGTGTGTGTGTGTGTGTAAATGTGAGGGACCTACTTACAATTGTGGTGTGGTAAGGTCAGGCATTTGACTATCGAAACGCGTACGTTGTAAGTCTATGCAACATAAGATTTTGAAATACAAAATTATAATACAATACAATGCAATATTTATTATCTCTTAAGCACTCTCTAAGAGTATAAGTACTATTCGCACGGCTTGAATTTAGGAAATGAACAATGAATTAGCCCGCACATGGTGAGCGTTCTCGGTTTTTAGGCCCAAATATCTGGGTTTGAATGACATTGGAGGCAAGAGAAGCAGCACCTTCCTTAAAAATTACAGAAAAAATGTCTAAAGCGCTCCAGGGAAGCTCCTGAAGAGGTGCCGCTGATTTGTGCCATTCGTGCTTTGAAAGGCATTACGTACAGGGTCAGTTGATGCTTCATTACTCTCTTGGTGTGAAGGGAAATCAATAGTAGAGCAGCTAAGAACCGCGAAAGTCTCCTAGTAAGCCTCAGTCTCCTTCAGGTTGAGAAGAACGGACATAATATTTAAGAATTTAAGTCTTAAAATAAAAAAAAGCATTTTAAATAACAGCATTTCAATCTTTGCCGCCATTACTTTCTTGCACCTACTTCCTGGAAAGAGACAATGCCAATGTAACTCCGCGGGGCAAAACAGATGACATTATTTTTTCGCCTTTCTACGTACGAACGTAGTAAAGAGAAAGTATTATAATGCGAAAGGGAGAAAGGCAATATTAATAATATATTTTTTAATGAAATACATTCTAAACAATTAGATATTGAAAAGGTTACGTATTATTTAAAGTACTTTTCGCTTAATTTTCACTTGAAGGAAAGGCAATTTACAAAAAACTAGTGGTGCAAAAACAGCACGTACTTTCTTCACGTTTTTTCACGTAAAATTACGCAAAAAGTATTCATATTTTTGAAAATTGTGACCTTATTACAAAATCCATCTTTAAGGAACAGATTCTTTAAGGGGAAAAATCTCTATCTTTAACCCTTAGTTACTCGCGTGCTAGAACTGTCATCGCCGTAGGTATTAGATAACATCTGCATGCATTCTGGAATTTGACCTAATAGAAGGCCCTCTTAGCCGCGTTCTCCTTGAAATTCAGTTGCGTAAGATTTACCGCTGAGTCTAGACAATTGTATTTCCGCTGGAAATTGTTCGTTGCCGTACTATCTACGACGCACGGGTACCAATGTGAATTTTCATTTTCTTTTAATTTTCTCCGAATTTTTTTAATTTATTGATGTAATTGAAAAAAACTTATTCACAATAGGAACAACATAGAGATAAACAACTTATCAAAAAAGCAGTTATGTGAATTATTACTTGAGGAATAAACATGACGTCTCCGTGTAATATAAAGTGCTACTGAAATGAATTTAATTGAATTAATGCCTTAATTTACGTGACGAGACTCGGGCTATCAGGCCCGCTCTTCCGTCTGACGAAGCAAATTTCGCTAAGCTCCTTTCAATAACTAGCAGAGGAAGGAGGTATTTCTTGGGCGATAAACAGGCGATTTTTGAATTTAACTCAGAGGCCTCAGTCATTTAGGCTTGAGGATCTTTTACATGCTAGTAAATCTACTAGCTTGGGACAGCCAGCTTTACTTCCCCTCCGAAGGAAGGCGTACGAAGGATTTTTTCGCTCATCCACGGCTTCGATCTTGTTTGAACCCGCCAACTTATACCAGTTCAATACGCTAATCGTTACACCATCGCCGCCGCGGTGAATGAAATAACCATGATAAAAATTTTTTGTAAACTAGCTGTATAGATCAAAAATTAATTACATGGTTCACATCTGCTAAAGGCTACAAGCCAAGCAAGAATTTTTTTAAAAAATCTTTTATATTGAATAGGAAGTTTTGTAGGATACTTTGCATGAATTTTAACAATCTAAAACAATTTTTCTAGATTGAAAATATTAGAAGCATCTTGATTTTTAATAAGATCGCTTGAACATATATCAATTGGTTGACAAGTTTTGTTAAATACACGATTCTCTTAAAACTTGAGACTTTGGAATTCATTGTAATTTGCGTCATTTGAATAGATAATGGGAATATCTTTCAAAACAACGGATTGAATTTTAATAGAAAGATCTCTATTAGAATAAAATTGAATATTATTTGCTTTACAATACATTTTCTAATTTCTGAAATTTTCTAATGGTTGAAATAATATTTTAATTGAGAGTTTTATTAGCTTCGTGCAAAACTCTTTTAGCGTTATTTGTTTAATATCGCTATAAAATTTGAAAAGTTTATAACTTTCGATACAATAATTGGAGGAATTGTAGTAATTGAAGGATCTTCTTCTGAATCTTGAACTTCATTTAATTTTAAGTATCTATTCTATATTTTATATTATTAAATTATTCTATATTTTTTGAGTATCTATATTTTACATATCTTAAGATTGTTATGATGTAGTCTTGTACTTGTATGTGGACAAAATGAGACATCTTCTGTTTCCTTGAGACATTTTTATGATATGAAACGATTATGATGAAAGATGAATTTGTAGTTGTTGAAGAATTTGTAGTTGATGGTTCAGCAGGTGGATCAGTAAATGTAGACTGCAGGCATGCAGCGTGCTGTTTGGTTTGCTGTACATTACTAGAGATTTTTTTTGAAAAGGCAGGTAAGGTACGGAAGCTCCTCGATGCATCTGTGGCACACGTTCATTTCAAAATACACTTAATGCTTGAAATTCACTTGAATTTGGAAAACCATATGAAATATCCACATATTATCTATATATTTATTGTCGTTGAAACCAGCAATATAGCATGTGATGGAATAGAAATATCACTCGTTGAAACATAGGTCCAGTTATCTCATGGTGGAAGAGAGTAATTGCTTAAGTTCATGAGGAACGATTGAGGAACCTAATATTATTATAATTTCATTCATATGAATGTTTATAGCACTTATTGCAGTAAGTATGAATGTTAATGTATTGCACACAATTAGAATGTTAAATCAGTCTTACGAAAGCACTTAAGCAAGATCATTCGTAAGAAAGACCACCTTCAAATCCTGCTCGACTGCATCTCCTTTGTAAAGACTTATCATAGTTTATGGTGACCAATACATTTTATTTATTTATTTATTTATTTATTTATTTATTTATTTATTTATTTATTTATTTATTTATTTATTGTAGATTGCCGGGCAACTTCATGGTCATAAGTGATAAAAAAAATTTTTTCAATTTTACATTATAATTAAATTTACATTTCTCGTTACATTTCATGTCATCGTCTTTTAACGTTCAATGATAAATACTTTTTTTGTGTTTTTATTTAACTAAATATGCTCATTAATTTCATGGAAAATCGTTGATAGTCACTATGTTTATGGTATGCATGCAATTAAAAGTTCACGACAGACATTCAGAACTCAAAGAACTGATCGAAATCTTTTAATTATGTATCTACAACACAGATTTAATCAAGGAATTTTCAGAAGGCTATGAAACATGAACAAAAATGTACATCACAGATTACGTACATCAATAACTTATAATCATTGAACGAATGCAACAAAATTATAAACGAATAATTATTACCATTTCTTAGACAACTTCATTAATATTTGTAGTACTATAAGTTAAAATAGAAACTAGTACCCCCTACTTGGCATCAATCATCCTAACCCAGAAGTTTCTTTATATTGCATAAATATGTTTACTTTACCTACTTGAACGCGGCGGTTCAGAGGGAGGGAGAGCGATAGAGATATTAGCTGAAGAACCCGACGTTTAACAGGCATTAAATGATTAGCCAGGAAAAAGAATTCCATTTATTCATGTTCTGAGGTGGGGCCTATAGACAAAAGACAAATATGTTTAGATAAATTAATGTTTCCCTCCTTTTTATAGAGAAATGGATGAAGTAATTCATTGGGAGCAATTGATATGCGCAACAGCGTGAATTCGGCATCGGCGGCGGCGATGGTGTAGCGGTTAGCGTATTGGACTGATATACCCAAGTTGGCGGGTTCAAACAAAATCGAAGCCGTGGAAGGGCAAAAAAGTCCTTCGTACGCCTTCTTTGGGAGGGGAAGTAAAGCCGCATGTCCCGTGTTAGTGGATTTACTTGCATGTAAAAGATCCTCAAGCCGAAATGACGCCTCTGAGCTAAATTCAAAAATCGCCTGTTTCTCGCCCAAGAAATACCTCTTTCCTCTGCTAGTTGGTGAAAGGAGCGTAGCGAAATTTGCGCAGTCAGACGGAAGAGCGGGCTCGATGGCCCGAGTCTCGCCACGTAAAATAAGGCATTAATTCAATTCAATTAGTCTTAATATGTAAAGGATCATTGCTTCACCACTCAACTAATCTCCTGCACATACTCGAAAAAAACTTCAACATGGTTGACCCATAACATACAAAATTTTCCATTTACCATCATTTACAGGATATGTGTAAATTGTCCAATTGAGAGACAAAGTGAAAAGCTGCTTTATTTCCTAGAGAACTATTCACATTTGCTTCCCTCCTTGCATTATTTTCAATTGTGGAAGTGTCTTTTTCAGTAAGTCGCTGTTGCCTCTGAGTAACAGATTCAGAATGTTTATAGACTGTCCATCGATTAGCACTTGTAGTCTGTTTTGAGAACTGGGTTTTTTGTTTCGGCATTGTTACTAACAATTCAGTATTCACAAATTTCTGTAAAAGAAGAGGCATGTTGGAAATACATAATTGAGTTTCTCCAGCGCATCGAGTTTTGCTTGTTCTGCGCAACACAAGTTTGCGTCACCAACCACGTGACCACAGCAAGGGTACTTCCTTTGAAAAGTCAGACCCGACGCTGGCCGCCATGTTGAACGGAGAACGAGCTGTTGAGAAACGTTTTGAAGGTGCCACAAAGTGACAATTGTCAAAGGTAAACAACCATACATAACACTGATGAATGTGTACGAGATACGTAATTTAAAAGAAATGCATTATAAATCTGTTTCTATGTCTTGTAACGAAGTGATCATTTTGGTATTTGAATTTAAAATTCCTGCTGAATTGTGACAAAAACTGGTGTCTGAAGCTCATTGGCTGAAGGCAGGTACCTTGCGCAATAGCCCCCTCCCCTGAAGAGAGGTTGTTTAGAAAGTATGCGATATCTATAAATTCTACAGTGTACATTGCTGTTTATTATTGTACTTTTTACTCCCTCAACCTACCTCAAATTTACTCCAAACTCACAATGTTTTCTCGTCATTGATTGTATATAACGCGGACTAAGGATAATGCATGTACATTGACATTCTTCACTTCTTCGATTTCGGCTTCCTTACAAATGTTCCACCGTTCAAAACTTCCAAATCATCGACGTTCACACACGGATATTACATAACCTATTCGAACCCCAATGAATTTCGTAATAGTTCTGGACATTGATGAAATCAGTAATAGATTTCAGACGTCATTCTCTGGTGGCGCGCAACTAAACTATAATTGACAGTCATGCGCTCTTGAATCTATTATGTAAAGCTAGGCAAAAAGTAATTATTTTGTAAATATAGTATGGTTTATGTAAGTAAATCACAGCCTATAGTAGTGCAGACCTTTAAGAAAGCTAGAACAAAAGTTTCATAGGTATTGTTTTAGTAGATTCAGAGATTATCGCGTTGTAAGTCAAAGCATTTCTGTCTTGATATATTAGTATTCGCTCTCTGCCGCGAGAATTGGTATGACCACCCATGCACTATGACTACATTATTAAAACTGATGACCAGGAAGATATAGAGATAGAGACTGAACAAATTAAAGGTTGTACAAGTTTTAAATATTTCTCAGTCAGTCTTAATAAAGTATGCAAGACGCCCCACCTGTCATCCCATAGCCACGGGTGCGACAAACAGCCCACCCAACAGCCACAGGCCCAGTTAAAGCGTTTTTATTATTTTACAAGTATCAGTTGTATTTCCCCACTCTAAAACATACATCAGCAATACGTCTGAGACAGAACTGAATCGTCTTTTTCCTTTCCAACATTAACACGTGTTGATCTCACATATATGCCCTTACTTTTCGTACGAAGTAATGATTTAATGGCTTTAAAAGCTTCTTCAAATATTTCAACCGAAATACGTTAAATATTTACCATATTCAAAAGTTTCTTATTTCTTACGTTATTCTCTAAGACACTAAGGTGATCATAAATATAGACTGCAAGCGTAATAAAATAAATTGTTCGGAACCAATATGAGGAAATCAAACATATACGTCAAATGGTAAAAATATGAATGAATTTTTCAAGACTTAAAGTATTGTTTAATGGAAACGAAAAACATTGAACGTAATACGTGAATATTTCATGAAATTATACTGCTCTTCATACACTTTTGTTTATTAAAATAATTATATTACAAGCATTGAAAAAAATTACAAGAAAGGGAATAGTATATTTTTCTGTATTTCTTCTGTACTATGTTTTTTCTGTAACAGAAATATAATAATTTCGTGACACGGCAAAGTAGAATTTAATAAATAATGGATATCATTATCAAATTTTATGTTTTTCATGAGATCAATTGGAAAAGAGATGTAACTAATAAATGGGATATATAAATATAAGACAATTATTTATGCAGGTTAATAATTAGCTAAAATATGTTTCTCTGTAAACAGAATGGAGTTTTATACATTTTTATGAACTATCACTTACATTATCATTTACAAAAACTCTTTGACATAAATATTTTGCTCTTACCTGTAAACAGAGAAACGACAATTAAAGCCAACTACTACCACTTCTCTGTTTACACCTCTTCTCAATTGTAAAATATCTTTCTTATACATTTTCAAGCTATAGTCATGCGTATCTAAATATCTTCCAACAATAATACCACTCATTCCATCAAGTGGTCCTTAGTCTCAACCACGCGCAACCACTCTTAACCACGCACCAAGAGTGGGAAGCACGGCATGTTCAATTAAAGAAAATATATTTTCCTTATATCACCCCCCCCAGGGTGAGACATATTAGGTTACTGTGAAGTTGGTATATATTATTTATTCTTCTTTTTTTGTGCCGCCTCTTCTATTGGTATGAGTTTTGATATATGGAATAAACTTGTTTCTGACTTTCTATTTGTCTTGAGTTTGTATAGGGAGTTTGATACTTTTTCTATTATTTCAAATAGACTAAGTCTCAAATAGTCAAGCTTCTTTCTATTCAGTCTTTTTCCTTTTTCTATATATACCATGTCTCTGACATTATATTCATAATGTTTTCTGTTTTAGTCATACAGTTTTTTATTGTAATTATGCGATCTTATGGACCTTTCCAAAGCTAAGTTTCTATCATTGATCCAGTCATCTATGTTTTTCTGTCTCTTAAGTTTTTCTGGTATGACACTCGTGTCCGTACCATTTAATAAATATTCCGTAGCAAAACCCGTGACGGAGTGTTCTAACTTATTATATCTATTTACGCATTCTCTAGGAATCGTTGTCCAAGCTCTTTTTTGTTCAGTTTCATATATTTTACATCTGATTTTATTGACTATAATCTGATTCAGTCTCTCGTTCAGGCCGTTTGAAATTGGTGCATTAACTGCTGTAAATATTAGTTTAATGTTTTTTTCTTTCAGAAATTCTTTTGAATTTATCCGTGGATATTGGTCCGTTATTATAATGCCAATTTTTTCTGTTGTTGACACGTTCTGAACGAACTTGATGAAATCAATGGCGTTCTGTGTCTTTGATGTTAAAATAAATTTATAACGTGTGTAGTGGTCGACCAATAGGGGAAGGTTTTTTTGTTGATCTTTGTCCTCCAAATCGTCCAATGGTGTCTATAGACATAATTTCATATGTTTCAGTAGCTGGTCCCAAGTGGGACATTAATCCAAATTTTCCTTGGCCTCTTGTTGTATTTTTTATACATATGCCACAAGTTTTACATACTTTTTATATTGTCTGTCAGATTCTTTGATGTAAAGTAAGGGCATATACTGTTCATAGTTTGTCAAGTGCCTGTGTGGCCTCATTCCCTGTGTATATCTCTCATCAATTTGATGCTGAATTCTTCTGACAAGATAAATTTGTCCTTGTTTCTGATTTTCTTATAAAATATTCCGTTCTTTCTCATTAGTTTTGGTTTCATTTTGTGTATTATTTCATTGTGTTCTTGGTCCGTTCTTATTTCATCTCTTTGTAACAAGTTTACTATTGTTAGAGCCTCATCAGTGTTTACAGTCGGTTCTAATGCCGTATTTCGGCTTAAGTAGTCCGCTTCAGCGTTATCTGCACCAAGTACATATTTTATTTGGAAGTCATATTGTGACAGATAATAGGTTAATTCACCTCATTCTTCATCAGTTCTCGCTTTTATGTTCAGTTTCAAGCGGTTTGTGATCCGAGTACACCTCAAACTTTCTTCCAATCAACCAGTGTTGTCAATATTTTACTGTTTCCTTGATTACCAGACATTCTAGATATATTGCCTTTTTCCTTTTTTGAGCTTCATTCAACTTCTTTGAGAAATATGCTACTGGTTTTTCTTGTCCATCTATTTGTACTTGCTTTAATATGGCCCCAATTCCTTCTAGCGATGCATCTGTGTAAATTTTTATTGGTAGATCTTTATCGAATATTTCTAAAACTGGTTGAGAACATAATAAATTATTTTATTTCCGTAAAAGACTTCTCTCATTCTTCTGACCATATGACTTTGACTTCTTTTCTCAATAGTCTATGTAATGGGTCTAATATTATTGAGATTTTTGGTATATATTCATGGTAAAAGTTGTTCTTTCCCAAAAATTGTCTGATATTTTTTTGCGTTTTGGGAGTTGGAAAATTCTGAATTGAGGTTAGATTATCTTTGATTGGTTTTACTGTGTTTTCTATAATGTGCCCTAAGTATTTTACTGAGCTCGAAGCGAATGAGCATTTTTGAATTTTAATCTAAATCCTTCTTGTGTGATTGCTTCTAATACCCGCTCTATATGTCTGATGTTGGTGAATAAATCAATATATCGTCAATATAATTTTCTGTAAATTCTGTTAATATATGTTTCTTTAATATGCTACTCAGAATCCTTTGGAATATTGCTGGAGATGTTTTCAGACCAAATGGTAAACACGTCCATTGATATTGTCCTTTTTGCGTTATTAAACCAGTTTTTGTTTTGTCCTCGATGCGGAGTGGAATTGACCAACAGGCAGAGTTGATATCCAGTGCTGTAAAATATTGGCCGTTTCTATTTTTTATTATCAGGTCATCTATATGAGGAAATGGTTGAGCTTGTGGTACAATAATTTTGTTGATATCTCTGAAGTCAATGCAGAGATTATTTTTCGTTCCTTTTTCCCTATTATATGCCAATGTCACTGGTGCTGCAAAGGGGCTGTACGATTCTTCAATCAAATTGTTTTCTAATAACTTTGCCAATTGTTTTTCTATTTCCTTTTTATTTTCTATTGAGCACCTGTATGGTATTTTACTACAATATTTGTTTACTATCAAGTCGATTCTTGCTTCATAATTCTTTACTGTACCAATATCATATCTGTGTTTTGCAAATACAGTCTTATATTTTTCAATTAATTTTTCTATTTCCATTTATTTTATATTAGTGAGATGTTCCAGCATGATCTGCAATTCTTCTTCCTCTGTGTTCATTAACATTTACTAAACACTGGTTAATTTTATTATCTTCATGATCTATTATTTTCTTTTGTGATATTTGTAAATACCCATCTTGAATTAATTAAATTTTTTTGATTTTGTCTAATACGATGAGAAAATCTTCCAAATCATCTGTTTCTAAAATGAATATATCCATGTATTCTTCCCCGTCGAAGATTTTTATTTTCATAGTTACCAAACCTTTTGTATGTGTCACACCATTGACTGTTGTTAAAAATATTTTACTTACATCTTGTGTCTTGTGCTTTATCTTAACTAATATTGTATTTATTAGAGAGACTTGGAAACCTGGATCATATGTTCCATTAACTTCTAATTTGTCTTCTAATAATATTTTGGCTTTAATCAATGGTGTGATTACTCGTTTTTGCTTCTTTATTTAGATTTACTTCTATGACTGAGTTGCTTCCTATCGGGCTACTTGAATTTCTGTCTTTCTTTCTAAACCAACATGAGTCTTCAGGACAATATCTAATACCTTTATTCAAGTTTTCACAATTTTTACATGGCTTTTTCTCTTCAAATTTCTTTTTTATCATGTTCATGTTCTTTCAGTTTTGCAAATCTATTTTGATTCACTAAATGTTCACATTTTCTGATATCATGCAATAATGCAGTAGAGTCCTCACAATTTTCTTTATCAATTTTATTTCTGACCAATTCAGGTTATCCTGCTGCTATAAGCAACACTAGGGTCTTGCAACTAATTGCATTTTTCATATCTAGCAATAACTTTTCTTTCCTCATAGCATATTCAAGCAATGAACCTTCTTGATATCAATAATATACAGCATACATACCTGTACACCATCCTTTGTCTGCAAAGGACTCTAAAAACCTCTCTTTCCATTGAGACCATTCAGCTTCTATTGTCGACATTATGAGGGTTGCTGAATGCCAATCTAAACATGACTTGTCCAGGAATAGTCTCAAAATCTCAATCATTGTACTACCTTCACTGATGTCAAATCTTTTACTTTCTTTCTCAAACGTATCAGGCCATTAGTTTGTATTTGAATGTTTATATGTAAATTTTTCAATCACAAACTTATCTGTTATTTGTTTTAAATTAAGTTGACTTTCATTTTTCTCGGTGGATTCTACTACATCTGTTTTTATTATTTGTTCTAAATACAAGTCATTAAACATTATATTACCTTCTTCATCCATGTATTTTTGTGCCATTTCTTTTGTTAGTGTGATCCATACTCTTCTATTTTGGCCTCGTTAAGTGAAACTATTTTCCACTCTTTTAAAATCATCCGTTTTTGTCAGTTCTGGATGTTCAGTTACAAATCTCATTTCCTGTGGCAACACATATTGCTTGTTATATCCAGTTATAATTGAGGTTATGGCAGGAAGACTTGTCTTTTTGTCCTTCGGCGATGCCAGATATTGGAATGTTAATTGCAATCGTCGCGGCATTATAATAAAAAATTGTCGTTTTATAAGACATTTATGGAGAGTAATAATTAGCTAAAATATGTTTCCCTGTAAACAGAGTGGAGTTTTATTCATTTCTATGAACTATCACTTACATTATTATTTATAAAAACTATTTAACATAAACATTTTGCTCTTACCTGTAAACAGTGAAAAGTCAATTAAAGCCAACTACTACCGCTTCTCTGTTTACACCACTTCAATTATAAAATATCTTTCTTATAAATTTTCCAGCTATACTCATGCGTCTTTAAATATTTTCCAACAATCGTACCACTGATTCCATCTAGCGGTCCTTAGTTTCAACCACTCTTAACCATGCGCCAAGGGTGGGAAGCACGGCATGTTCAAATTAAAGAAAATATATTTTCTTTACATAAATAACCTCCCCACGATAATTTTGTTCTGTTAGTATTTTGATTTTGTTGTGGGAAATTAAAGTTTCCAGAGTTAGGTGAATGAGACAATAATGAAAAATTTTGGTGATTTCAAAGAAGTGAATTAGTGTTAATTATTGCAGAAGGTTTATCGATGTTCAAAGAAAGAACTAGTCTTGATTTTAATAATTTTTCACGATAGGACAACCCTTGTAATTTGCGGTAAGTCGTCCGTTGCTATTTACACAAATTGGAGAGGTAGTTTCGGGAAATGAACAATTTGAATAATAATGGTTCAATATGCATCGAACGTAACGAGGGGTTAAATGATAATTAACTTGTGAATGACAGAATCGCTGACATTTTTTACATTAAATGGTTAAAATTGGTTTTGCCATTTAGGAAGAACTTAAACGATGATATAAAATATTTTTTCTTGTTTAAATATATTTGTAGCTTCTTGGTTTTTAATTAGTTCAAATTGACAAATTTCAATTCCCTGACGAGTTTTGATGTACATATGACACATTTTATAACTAAATTTTAAGTGGTTGTAATTTATGACAGATTTCATTATTTAAATAATTGATTGTAATATTTTTAATAATAATAGACATTGTTTTTGTAGAAAGAACTTAATAGGAATAAAATTGAATGTTTTTTTTTCGCAGAATGTTATGTAATTTTAGAAATCATCTTTGAATTGAAACACATTTTTCTGCAAGGACACTGCGACAATCCTGACCAAGAACCTGAATACATTTATCTACAAGAGAATCTCTTTTAATTTTCGACAATTGCATTGCTTTTGAAACATCATTGTGCAACACAACATAGTGCAAGTTCCATAGTCACAGCCTGAGACAACACTGAGATGAGTGTGAGCGACAAGTTTTTCTTCTGTCGGGCAATTTTCGGACAACTCTGCGACTGTTTCGCTGCGACTTTCTCAAGCTTTGGTGTGATTTTCAAAACTTCCTCGCTGTCCCTGCGAATATTTACGTTGGTTCTCAAAAGCACCCTGTGACCTTCTAAACAAAATTCTATTTGGTCCTGTGACTTTAGTCAAAATCCTGTTTGATCCTGTGACCTTCTAGTCAAGACCACGAATTGCTGTAATAGGGCTTCATCTTCACTGCCATCCCTCTCAGTCTTCCTACTTCCCGAAAGTCCCGGTGTCTATATGTCTTCTCTAGCTGAATAAGCTGATAAAAAGTGCCCCCGCTTGGAATCGAAAAGTAAATCTGCATTGTGACCACAAAAATCATTTTTTCTTGAAGTTTTAGATTCCTCCCACCATCACATCCTTCGTAATAACGAAAAATGTTTCTTTTATTTAAATTTTTTCATTGAATTGGCCGTATGAGTTCTCTTTGAAAATAATGAATCTTTATGTGAAATTTACTTAACTTTTTCGAAAATAATATTAAAAATTTTATTTGCTGTAAAATTCAAACTTTTAAATGGAGTGTTGAGTTTTTTTTAAAGCAAGTTTTTATTTTACCGGTTGCACGAGAGAACTCAAAAGTTGCCCTAAAAATCAGCCATCCTTTTAACTTTTAACGTTTT
Source organism: Gryllus bimaculatus (assembly GCA_017312745.1). Classification (NCBI taxonomy): domain Eukaryota; kingdom Metazoa; phylum Arthropoda; class Insecta; order Orthoptera; family Gryllidae; genus Gryllus; species Gryllus bimaculatus. Next base: position 2,831,696 of record BOPP01000091.1, read on the forward strand.
TCTGATATTTTCGCCATGTTTAAAACAATTAAATTACATGTTTTTGTTCCATTATTCACATGTATAAAGAACTGTATACACGTATGTATTTACAATATTATTTTCTGACTGTAATATTTACAATAAGTATGATCTAAGTGTTACTTCTATACTATAGAAAGAGATTTATTAAATGCTACAGGAAAAATTGTCGATATTTTAACAGCAAACACGTTTTTTATATATCTGATTCAATATATGATATCTAAAAAAACAGTAAATTTTTCCTGATCGTAAACGTAATACGTTACTTTTCTATTCGTGGAATTGTCACAACATGTCACAATTGTGTTTTGGGGTGTTTTTGTACCTAAAAAGTGATGTTTGAAAAACTTCTCTTTCTCCGTTCGTTCCTTATGGATAATAATAGAGCCATAAGTAGACATGATTGCATATTTCTCGAAAAATCTAAGGTGACTCTACATTGCAGTCGCCAAATGCATATTTCTTGAATGATCTAACTCAGAGGTTTTCAAACTGTGCGTCGCGTCTTCTAGGGGCGTCGGGACCATATGGTAGGGGCGTCGTGGTGAATCATTAAAAATGACTTTTAGATTCTCTTTACTTGAATCCTTGTGTCTTTATATCCGCAACATTATTTTGTACTGTCATAGTGAATGTTACTTGTAATATATGTGTGTGTGTGTGTGATTTATTTTACTTATTAATTATGGTTTCGTATAGGTCGAGAGAGCTGTGAACGAAAAAAGTTTGAAAATTTCTGATCTAACTGATGTCACGATTTAAGGGTACCAGGCCTTAGTCTATTTTTGAAATTTTATATTTTGAAAAAGGTATCGCTATCTCTGAATGGGATATCTGAATGGGATCTCTGAATGGGGCAGCAGCTTTGAGTAGCCTCTCACTGTCTGATCACCTGCCACTATTAGGTCTTGATCCGGCGTTGCCTTCCTACTCATCGTCACCATCGGTTGTCCAATGACCGGGTGAAAAAAATGGAAAGGTCATCCTTGGGATTTGCAAATACAAATGGCACAATGACAAGGAGAAGAAAAACATTTAAAAGAAAGTTAAGACTTCCTATGACATTTAATTGCGTTTAATACATTCAAAAATACTTTAAATTTATTTGACTTCAGCACTTTCTGTTAAATTATTCTGTACTTTCTTTCAATAACAAACAAACAGGTAGATATATTGTTCGAATATAATATAAAATTTATAGTTTAGTTTTTTAATAGGCAGACCTTTTGCTAGGTACAGTTACGTGTATTTATTGAACATTGTAGAAAATACGTTTATCGTAGCTAATATAAATTCGTAATACTGAAATCCTGCTTGTCAGTTAATGATATAAACAAAACATAAAACAGTCTTTATGCCCCCTTCATTCATATTAATAATGTTACATTGTCACTAGCCCGATGATTCACAGGATGCTTAATGGAATGACTGCGAAGACAATGTTATTTTCACACACTATTTTGTGTTCACTTTTTCTTCTTCTCGAGCCGGTACGCTTTTATGTACCAGTGAAGAAATAGGTACAAAAACCCTGCAGTTTGGTACACTGCCAGTCCAGTCACAAACGTGTTATAATAACATGAAGGTTGGAAAAATACTGAGAAACAATGGATGAGCACGAGAATAAACTGGATCTGAAACAAAAAGAAAATCTTGTTATAATATAGATCCTTTGAAACCTTTCTTTTTTGAAAGAGAAGGGAAATACACTCATTGTATTCGTATAATTATCACATAGAGTTTTACTTTTAAGAATTTAACATTATTTTAAGACTATTAAAATTAAATTAGTTGATGGAAAGTAGCAATGTACGAGTATTTTCATAGAAATGAATAAAGGGGAGAGGTTAAAAACTAGTGTTCATAACAATGCAGTATACATTGTATATTTCTAAATAAATCGGCACGGTCATGTAAAAGAACATTTCTCCAAATATAAATTCTACAAAAAATGTTTCCAACACAATATTCAGCAAAAAAAGTATTTTATAAGATACATTACAGTTTGTAAGGACTTTACCAAATATAAAGTTAGATATATAACTTTCAAACACTAATTCAGACTAATTTTAAAAAAAAAACTATTAATTTATTAGTCCGCTTCCCTACTTACTATCTGTCTGTCTGTCTGTCTGATTGATTGACCACCTATTTAACTATCTAGCTATCTAAATATAAAGGGGGAGAATATATGACGTACGATAATCATAGACCTAAATCCATATTACAATCAGTATTAATTAATGTAAAGTTGGATTAAAGAAAATCCTGTAATAGAAATATCAGTCAAATTATCCAAGGATTATTAAACAATTAACCATGAACAAATGGTAAACACATTAGAAAGAATAGATAACTGTAATAGACTGGCATAGATAGGCAGGAAGATAATCACTATTATCATCCTTTCTACCTGTATTTTATATCAATTTGCCTGTCAGTCAACAACACAAGAACCCTACCTGAACCCAAGATTTTCCACAAAATAGGTATATCTCGATCGATCTGACTTAATACCAGAGAAATGTAATTTGGATCTGCTGAAAAATATCTTAAGTCTTCTTTTGCTTCGATAGCACGATATATTGTTCAATCGTCTTCTAATAACTGCACAATAAACGTTAGGCCTGCTAGATAATAAACCACGATCCTAGAAACAGTAATGACAGTTTCTTGTAAGATACCTGTCTTAACGCTTGCCACGGAATATCACTGACATCTAGTTCGGTCTTGTTTCATATCTCATAGAAACACGCTATTCATTGATTGCGCCGGAGTCAATACTACAAAACATCCACCTTTCTGTAAAGATTTTTGAGTGAAACAACATAAAATGCTTTGCGAATATTTATGTCTATCACACTAAGTTCCCTGTTTCCATCATTTTCTATTTCAAGAACCTGAAATAATGACATAATGTGGATTTTTTAAGAGGAACAGTTCTTGCCCTGAAACAACATTTCTTTTCTTTACAATTATTGCTTAATATAATTTGTAATGATATTTCGTAATTTTGCAGTGACTTATTAGATTTACCGGCATATAATTACGAAGTCTAGTCTTAAACTATTTTAAAAAAATAGTGCAACAATAGTAATTAACGAAACGAGTGTGTAAAGAGGAGTACAATTGCATGAATGGTGTGTTCAAGAAAACGAGTGACAATAGAAGCGAGTGTGAGTGTTATTATATCCCTTTATCCACGTGTTACATTAAATATTTGTTCCTTTCCATTTAAAAATAATTTTAATTTCGAGAAGTTCAGTCATAGCTTTACCATTTGATGACGTCATATTGGTTCTGTACAAGACCTATTTTAGTAGGCCTTGCAATGTATATTTGTGATCACCTTAATGTCTTAGAGAATAATATAAGAAACGTTTGAAAAGGGAAAATATTTAACGTATTTCGGTTTAAATATTAGAAGAAGCTTTCAAACCCATAAAATTTCATTGTATGTGACGTAAGGGCATGTATGTCTGAACAACACGTGTTAATGTTGGATACTGTAAAGACGATTCAGTTCTCACTCAGACGTTTTGCTGGTGTACTTTCCAGAGCGGGTAAATACAACTGACGATTACACTTTTTATTATCGTAATACGCAAAAACCCAATACGGGATTATAACCAGCTACTACGATTTATTGATATGTCCAATGCTGGAGACTGTATGAACTTATTTGAAGCTTTGCATGTCATTTGGAAATTTCCGTCACATGAAAAACCTTTTAAAACAGTTTACAGCATGAGCGACATCACATTAAACTAGTTTACAATAATTTACAATGCACAAGAATTCTTACAATTTGAATCTGCGTCAAATACTTCTTCCACCAAAGCCACTTGTCCAATCCCAATAAAGCCATCTCATAGTACAGGTACATGAGAATATGGACGAACGAGTTTATCAATCCACCTGAAATGGTATTTCCACCTGCAATGAAACAGATTCATTTATAGACATATTGGTCACATTTTCTGACGTGTTGCTTTTAGCATGTAACAAACCAAAATAAGAGATAAGGAGAGGGTGTTTATTATTTCCGTTATTAAACACTTAAATGAACGACATTCTAAGAAAAGAAAAAAAATAATTTTGTAAATAAGATGCTCACGACGTATGTCTATCAGAACAAATAAAAAAGAAATAATAAAAATTAAGCAAGCCTACGTCGGGAATCTGCGTCTTGAGAAAGCGTACTCACATTCTCCAAGTTCTTTTAATTTATTTTCGACCTCGCTTTATAAAATTTAAAAAGCAAGCAAGGTCGTCTAAACGTTTCTACTGGGTATCAGGAATATATCTTGTACCATAATAGAGAGAAATCATTGAGGTCTGTTAATTGTGCACACAGCAATCCCCACCGAGAGAGGTGGCTCAGAGCAGCAATTGATGTCACTGCAGTGTCTGGCCGGGAGGTCCTAGATTCGAGTCTGGAGGGTGGCAGGATTTTCGACACTACCTAGTGACCTAGGTCGAATTCAGTTGCTGTTTGGAGGAGAATTCTAGCGGCCGGCTGCCCTGATTGGTAGTTTTCCGTGGTTTCTCCGAACAACACTAGGCGAATGCCGGAGTGGTAGCCTAACAAAGGGGCCACGGACCGCGCGTGATTTTTCCTTCCTCTTCCGTGCCCTATTATCATCCCTTACTTACAGAATTACATGCACTTCACCAACACACATACTGGGGGACCGGTCGGACCGGTTAGAGTTTGTGCCGGCTGAGGCGCAGCCCCCCTGGTACCTGGTTTAAGAGTCGGTCGACGGTAGGTCGGCGCCGGACCTCAGCGTCCAACAGGGCACAGCTACCTCCCGCTATACAAACATGCACTACACTTTTGGAACTAAAGACCTTAGGAGTTGGCGCGCCCGTAATCATGAATCAATGAAACCCAGCAATCTGCACTACGTCAGTGACAACCCAGGCAGCGCCACCGCATCAACGAGTGCGAGAGCTACGCGGAAGCTGAATAAAGCGCAAATAAACAGTATGCTTCGGAGAGTCTCTTCCAGGGTACAATGATTCAGTAATGTAAAGCAGGCAGTTTTATTGAAACACCTTAACTAAAAGTCAAAGTTAATTTAATTAATGCCTTATTTTACGATGCGAGACTCAAGCTATGAGGCCTGCTCTTCCATCTGACACGCAAATTTCGCTACGCTCCTTTCACCAACTAGCAGAGACAGGAGGTATTTCTTGGGCAAGAAACAGGAGATTTGAATTTAGCTCAGAGGCGACATTTAGGCTTGAGGATCTTTTACATGCAAGTAAATATACTTAAATGAAACAGCCGGCTTTACGTCCCTTCCGAAGGAAGGCGTACGAAGGATTTTTTAGCTCTTAAAAATCCACGGATTCGATCGGGTTTAAACCCGCCAACTTGGATATAACAGTCCGATATGCTAACCGTTACACCATCGTCGCGCTGCCCGTAATCACCTACCTGCTCCATATCTGCAAGCAATCCAGGTTGTAAGAATCATATTAATATGATGGTAGACATGAATAAAGGAAATCTGATTATTTTTCTTCCGTAGGGTAAAGAACACTGTTTCACAAAGGTCAAAAACTTTGTTGTATCCGTATTGCGAGAGAGCGACGAATACCTACAAATAAGTGTATTGTAATTAGAACAGAATTAACACAAGAAATAAAGACAATTCACCAAAACTACAGGAATCTCAAACACTCAATTATTCTAATTTGCAATATTCACATCTCCGCAGTACTTTGGGCATTTGTTTCTTTACACATATATAAAGTAAATGAGAATATAAAATTATATCCGCAAAGGAACCCAAAATTATATTATAAAAAATAATTATTTTGATCTACGTAAAGATTCTACTTTCTTCTCTTCCAATACTTACTATTTTTGACACAGGGTTATCGTCCGAGTATGTCACAGGCATACACCAAAACGAAAAGTCTTTGTCTTCTTGAGCGGCTTTATACTGAAAAAGGAAATATAAATTATTTAACCAACTGAGATCGATTTTATAAAATAACTAATAGGAACATCACACTTCATATTACATTATTAAAGTATTTGGAATTAGAAAAAATAAAGTTGTATTAAATAATGCAAAACATTGAGGTAGAATTTATGACACAAATATACATTTTGGGAGTCCATTGCACCGAAAAAGTAATTTTTGAAGTCATTCTCGTGCACGTTGGCATTAATGCATTGATAAATCAATTCGTAATCATATGCATGTATTAAGGTCGTACATTAAAACAAAATTTCATAATCTCGCAGATATATAACGCTGGTGTTGCGACACAAATGTTCATATTAGTAGGACGTGAAATGTCCAGGATGGCTTACCATGGGTCTGCAATAATTTTAAAGGATTTCTCGCATTTGTTGACCCTAATTATTGACTGAGACAAGCACGTCTTCACTTGAGACTGCCTACCAGAACTTTCGCGATGGCTGAATGCTTAGTCGCAAACACGATGAGGTTATACTAACATGTTTGTATATTATGACTGGCCTTATCAAGTCATCTGGAGGAGAAGGGTTTAGAAACTGCAAGAGATCGGGGGACGGAGACAAAGCGATTGTGCTTGTAGAGTTAGACATAGGTGCGATGGTAACATCAGTGACGCATTGAGATGATAGTTAAAAAAATACTGACGCTAAACTGTTGACAACAGGTCAACTGTTGGAAGTATAATAAAGAAATTGAGCGATTCTTGTTGTCCCTATTGTAATTGGAAGAGAATCGTGGATAATTATTTCATTTCAAATTCCGAATTTCATGTTCAAATAAAAAAAATGCAGCAGATATATGAAACTAGAGGTGGAGGAGTTTTCTTTCGCAAATGTGTATCAATGTTGGGAATATTTGAGTAGATAATTTCTTAAATAACTTCTGAAAGTCATTTTAGTCATCTGTACGAATAAAATTGCGACAATGAAAGACCCGGAGAAGAAACTCGATGTTTCATAGCAACTACGTAATGTGTTTGATCGAACTCAAAAATGTTCAAAGGGTTACTTGAAACTCGGCAATCCTCATATTTGAAAAGCCAATTATACGATGTTCTCACAGTTTACTGTAAAAAAGTTAAAAGGAAGTGTACATTCATTCATCCCAATAAACACTGAAACACATTTTTAAAACTCGTAGGAAAAGTGATAAAATGCGATTTGATCTCCCCTTTTCAAACTTTCGCCCAATGACAAAGCCGAAGCATTACCTGAACACTTCGAAGCTCCACATACACTTAATAACCCCCCCCATCATATCCAGAATACATAAAAATTGAAAATTCTGTACTGTTCCCAACTATACGTCCCATAAAAAATAAAATACTTCAACATAATAACTGAAAACTATAATTTAAAAAAACATCAACGAAGCCATTCACACTTTAAAACTTTTAAAAGAGGATTTAATGCAATCATGCACAAATATGTTTGTATGCATACCTTAAAACCTTAAAATAAACATTTTAAATGTTAAAAACAATGAAGTAACTTTCGATAAAAAATGAAAGTGTTTAAGAGATTTAATATAAAGTACCCCGAAAAACTAAACGAATCGTTTCAAATTTGCGGTGTCTTGAGTCAGGTCAGGTTGATCAGGGGATATTGGCTTTGGGGAAAAATCATTTGCATTAGATGATAGTGTTGTTGACAGTCGGTTAAAGCGACGAAGGCAGGCAGACCTGTGTTTTAACGCATTTGCGGAATCAGTTACCCCAAAACTTGTATTCGTGTTTCTGTCAAAACTCGACATTGATTTTTTTTGCGGTTTTACATATCTTTCTCTACACTGCATATACGAGAAAGTGAATTAATATTGTGTTGAATAACATTCCCCCCCAAAAAATATCAGAGATCTTGTTGTAGGTTAGGTTCCAAACAGACCCTCGCCTTTGATTGATGTATTAAAATTTCATGAAACTTTCAGTCTATCATCATATTAAAGCGAACGCACCTAAATTAAGAAAGACCGCTGTCCCAACTACGGGCACTTAAACATTTCGTTCCCTTAGTTTACTTACAATGGTGTTTAACATCAACAATTCACATACATTTATGTAATGTAACTGACATATATTGAAGATTATGTAAAGAGATACTTACAATATCGTAGATATACGAGAACAAATATGTATTCCAATATAATTGACTCAGGTTGTACAGATGCATTAACCAGTCGATGTTGTATGGTTGTCGATCTTTCATAAATCTGGGACCACACACTTTAATAAAATATATGTAGGCAAAGAGAATAATAGACGCGGGCCATGGTGATGCTAAATAAGTATATTGAAAAGCCCGAGGATCTGAAAAAAATACCAAATAAATTAGTGCTAACATTACATAAAAAATTTCCTGGCTAACATTACATTGACAGAAATATAAATCTTCACAATGACAATGTACCAACTCCTTATTCCCCCTCTAGACAGATCAATAATGGAGAGTGTCATTTTTAAAATTAAAATAATGGTAATAGTACATTCCTTCTCAAATTATTTTTAACGGTTACGAAAGATTGATTTGCTTCTGGATTCTACAAAAACATCAGCCATTTCTCTAAAAAAATGTCTTCACTAAACAAATTTCAGGAGATACGAAAAAATTGTCTTCAAATTTTGAAAATCAAGAGTTTAAATAAATATGGCATTTTTGCCGTGGAATCCAGTAATTAGAGCTCTAATCGCGTAAAAAAAGTGTTCGCACTAGGATTTTCCAATGGTTTTCGAAGGGAAATCCTTACCCCTTCCCTACATAAGTTATTGTATGCTGGAGACGACAAAATTTTAATTTACCAAGGTAACTGCCGCTAACTTTTTAAATCTCTCCCTAACTCACCTCTTCAGTAAATTCAATTAAAGAGGAAATTATACGCAACCAAACAAATAATTCGCGATTCCCAAAGGAGAAATTCAGACTCGCTTTAAATTTACCCTTATTTGTACAAGCAACATGACTCTACATTACATAAACAAATGATTTCAGTTCAAACATTTCATACATTCATTATTAAATATAAAATATTAACATATGTAATCTTACACATCTGGATGAACCAGACAATGTTAAGGAATATTTGTGCATTTTATGTTAACGTAATGATAAAACCACTAAAAGACAGTAATAATCAGATAGAAGTAATTTTTTTAACGGAACACCACAAATTTATTGGTCTGTGTACGAACGACGCACACGAGTGATGTCACTGACGTATGACGAGTGGCAGCAGTGACTCAGAGTATGAGAATGAAATAAAATACAACGAATTACTAATTAACATAATTATATAGTTACATTTCTCAGTCAAAATAGAAAAAGTGTCACTTTTTGTATTATTCTAATCCTCTCAAAGGTCAAAGGCCGTATTGTGGCGACACAGAGGCCAGACAGGTGTAATAACGACGAGAATTTTCTCATTAAATCAAAGAACGATTTCGTCATCTCTGTAAAACGCATATTTCCTGCACAGTAGCAAGCAAATCGCTGTGTTAGGAAACCGCGAGACGAGCGGCTCCATACACCGAGCCCTCTCTGGTCCTATCCCTTGACTGGCGCAGGACCGCCAAAGTTTTTGTGTACTTGGGTCTGCATCGGATACACGCGCCCCGTTTACACTCACCGACCACCCAACCCAACAGCCACCTACCCACCCAACGCCTGCTCCTGAGCGAACACAAGCATACAAACTACACAGGACGGAAAAATTCCCTGTAATACTAAAAGCAATACCCTCGATTCCAAAATATAAATATGACCAAGCTGCAACGCACACAAGTTGTGCAGTGGCTCTCCGAAACTTTCACGGAGACCAAACACCATAAACATTCACAGAGAGAGCGCCTAGTGGAAAATTCCATTACTAAAAGTTAAAGAAGTCATACGGGGATTGACTGAAACAAATTTTAGAACGCAATACGTCGGGCCCAATAGAAAGACAGGTTTAAGAACAGATACGAAAGGTTGAACCTACATGAGATCAGGAAAACGGGAGAGAAAACGCTTGGCTAATAGCTTCCGTGAGGGAGACTTCGCTGGTGACCTCCGCAGGCGAGATTTGGTAGGATGGGGGGACTTTGATCTTAAATTTCGTTGTCGGTCTGTCGCACGCTGAGATTGCGTTTGAGCGCACTGAGATTTTTAATTAAGATTTCCGGACACAAAAGTCGTGTTCATCATCTTTGAGACATTTAAAACTTATCGCCGAGTGCTGTAAAATCGCGGTCACAGTAAATTCCGATCCGGGAAAAGTTACTTCCGTGCCCGTTGATCTCATTCATTACAAAACGATTCTAGAACTGTCATGACCTGTCGCAATCATCAAAGATTGATAAACTAGTGCGAAAGAATTGGCGTAACGTGTGCGTTACTCCGACAATAAACGTACAGCCAGGTCTATTAACGCTCTTCAAGCCGTTCAATCAAAACACTATTCAAGTGCAAAAAAGCTTAAATTTCTGTTTTTGTAATTTGCGGCGCAGCGCTTTGGTCTACTGTGAATTAGCTATAGGTTTGTTTTATTCTAGTAGTGCAAATTGAGTTCAACATAATTTCTATTCTGCTAATTTTTTATTTGGTTATTAAATTTCTCACTGTCACGTTCTTAATGATGTGTCTCATGACATGTTTTTTTCGTAACGCTAATTCTTCGTAGCACCGAAACGGTATCCTGAATTTTCGTCTATCTAGCCAGCATCCACGTAAATTGTGGCTTGCAAATTTCTCTTGAAGCAAAGCGTCGCAAGCTCATTTCTGCACATAAATTAGGTGGCGGAGAACGACAGACGATTACAGTATTGTGAAGTACACTTATGAAGGTAGCATAGAACAGATCTTTACTGTACACACTGAATTTTCAATACGGGAAAATAAAAATATGAAAAACAAATTTCTCAAAAACAGTTCCAAATTTTTACTGTCTCGTCTTTTTGCTTTTCCGAATACATACGTATATACCGAATAATATACGTAGTACAGGGAAAGTTCTGAAATACTGCGCGAATGGCAGATTTGCGGAAGATAAAAATTCGTTGCCGGGTCCTGATAACAGGAAGTTAACACATCCAGGTGCTAAATTAAGAAAAACAGTCCCCTAACACGTGGTGTAGTCAGAATTCCTGTTCTGTGGGTCATTGATACCGAAAAATCAATTGACGGCAAAACGTCAGTTTGTCCGTCCGTCTGTGAACAGTACTAGCCCTTACACCAAGCGGAGGATATTTTCAAATTGAAGAAACCCCTGTTTATCTGACTCGAATCGAACCTTTGAGATTCTCAAAAACATTTTTTAAAATTTGGGGGTACTTTACATGACGCTCTCCGGGCTTTTTCAAAACTTTTTCAAAAACGGCTTCCAATTTTTTCTTTACATTTATTGTAAGAATAGAGCGACATAGACTTATAGAATTGGTATAGTTCCGATTTTCAACTCTGAATTTTCGAAAATTTCTAAGTATGAATTTTATTCGGCGTCGTCCTACAACTACAAAATTGAAGACCGAGTTTTTTTCTTCAAATTAAATTTGTTGTCCATAATTAGTTATTTCATAAAAGTCATGTTAGTTTTGTTAAAACTTGTATGTACTGTGCCATGTTATTGCAGTATTAATGAAGACTGTTTTCATGAAATATTCAAATTATTGCAGTTATACTAGAGTATTTTATTAGTTCCTCTTATGGAGTGTTTCTTTTTGAAAATTATTTTGTGTAGTTTTGTTAAGAGACATTTTTGCTTCTACATAACACTAGTTAATACTAAACTACCACTAATTTCATGCATACGCAGCGGTGATCTTGTGTACCTTTTGTCCATCATCCGTATTGTACACCAGATTTCGTCGGTTCAGATATTCAGCCACTATTTTTCTCAGGTACGTTCGTAAATTGATTTGTTGGAGTGGCTTATGAATGGCACTCCATCTTGCCGAGTTGAAAGCATTCTTAATGTCCAATGTCACGATTGCCCTGTACTTTTTTGGACCTCTTCTCCACCTGCTCCTTCTAATGGCTGACGGGCTGTCAACGACAAGCATTGTTGAACATTTGTTTGTTGATTGTTGAACGAGCCTTGCGAGAGCCATACTTGTTCTCTACGAGTCCACCTCCTTTATCCGCTGCATCTTCCAATCTTGCGCTAATGATATGGCTGAAAGCCTTACGCGCGGTATCGAGCATACACAGCGGCTGGTAAGACGCAGTCTCTTCGGGAGTTTTTTGCCTCTTAGGAAGTACTAGCTGCTGCTTCTTCCATCTGTCAGGAAATCTTCTCTCCCATACCTCACAAATAGTTTTTACTGTTTTTTGACTAAATAAATCTAAAACTAAATCGAAATATCCCTTCTCTCAAACATGTGTCGTAGAGGTGCACACATACTTAACTGCAATCTGCGATAGCACAGTCTTCAGGGTGATGTTGGGGATACTATCCGCCCCTGGTGCCATGGCATTACCAATTCTGTGTATTACGTACGCTCATCTGTAGTGACTGGTGGTAAGACTTCCGTCTCAAGTGGCAGGATGTTGGTCGGTTCGCTGGGGAGGTGTGGGAAGAAAGTTGCCACATTTCTCCGAAGAATATTAGGGCAAGTTGGAGAATGGCTATGCGACTTTATGAACTTACCCATTACTGTACTATATAGTCTACCCCATACATCAACTGCATCGCACAAGCTTTTAACGCAAAAACGTTTACTTTCCCAGATTGCAATGTTTTAATGGTTTCTGGCCAATTTATATTGTTTTTGCAATTGAAGAAAGGTGTCTTTCCCACGTGCCCGCTGGTACAGTTTCTTGGCAGTGATTCCGCTGCTGAGCAAGGTCTTCATTCCCCCAGTAAACTTGTGGTTGATGATTGGTTTATCTTCTGGGAGTAAATGTATCACAAACTTTAGTTATCCAGTTCATAATTTGGCTAACCTTTGTCTCTGCCGTCTCTGAAGGTTCAAAATTTTCCAAACAAAGGCGGAATACTTTCTCATCGAACGCTTTGGCTTTCCATCCTTTCACCTTACATCCCGGACCGACTTAACGATTTCTTTGATAGTGTACGTCGAATAAAATAGCCTGATGGTAGCCGTGTGTGTAGTTTTCTCTGACTTTCCAGGATACCCCCATTCTCAACAAGTTACCTGTCATAAACGTTATGTCTGCAACTGATCCTCCACCATCTCTGCGGAAGGTTTGTTTATCTCCAGTGTTAACGATCAGTACGCTCAAGAGAGAGAATAACTCTAGCACAGTTCTACCTCTTTTGTTCGTTGCCCAGTTACCCCACTCCACAGCCCACGCGTTGATTTCCCCAGCTATCACGAGGGGCTGCGTTCTCCGGCATCAAGAAATAGACTGTCAAGGTATTTCTCAAACTCAGCAAAAGTAGCGGTTGGTGACGCGTTGCAGCTATACATATAGATTCCATATAATTTGACTCAGACGAAGCCAACTTCATCTCCTGTTATTACTTGTTTAAAAGGACGTTTCCCACATGCTCAAATAGCTGCTTTGTTGCAGCGGTCGGATACCCATGATGAATCTTCGCGGTTCCTATTTTGTTCATAGGCGACGTCTGTCTCCCATTTCCTTACAGACTGAGCTAGGATATCCTGAACAATGGTTCAGATTTATTTCAAAGATTATCATGGCCTGTGCAATATTGCCTTCAGCGTTCTTTGGTAAGAAGGGCACCTCTAACACGCGGTAGCATGTTTGCTGTCTTTGCGTTTCTTACGCACGGAAGGGACTTCGGATTTTTCGTGCATGTCTTTGACAAGTATTCATCTTCATCGCAATTCATGAACAACTTTGATCTGTCACACGAGCTTTCGCATGCTCGACTCACGTGTTCGAAATGTATTTGAAGCATCTCAGACAGGGGTTTTCTCTCGCGCAATGTGCAGTTTACCCATCTTATTCTCACATTACCAACACCTTATTGGGCGTTGGCCGCGAGACTGATTAGCTCCCTGTGATCCCCCGTATGCTGGTTTCAGCAATTTAACCACTGATGCCGGTAAATCCTTTGCTTCTGTAAATTCATCAACCAATGCACTGTGGACTTCTTCTTTGGCATGTGCCTTGGATCAACCATAGCACATCTTCTTCTGCTTTGACCTCATCCAGGCCCTTTATCTGAATGGTCACTTCATCGATGAGTGTTCTGCGACCCAAAAACATTCTTAATATTCTTCTATACTAATAATTAAAAATAATATCTTCTATTGTAATAATTCTTCTATACGTAAGGCTGGAACTCCAGTGTTGCTGACCTGCCAAAATCGACGAAACCTGTTGGATTACGGATATGAGTGATATCCGAATCCAGCTTCTTGAGCTCAGCATCACCTTTACCGTCCGCGTAGGATCAGCCATAATATTTTTTCTTTATTAGCAAAGCACCTGGTTTTGGAGGGCTTTTTCGCGATTCTAAAAACTTTTCCTTCTTCTTTCTGTCAAACTCTTGCCACTCGAACTCGCTTCCTAATAATACTAAGGAAGGAGTTTCAGCCCGAATTTTGTCTTCAAAGGTCTTAGGAGTTTAATTCAATTCCGTCGCCGCGTTTTCTAGATTGCGCTGTCTTCGCCTTCGCCCCTGTACTCACGACGTGTTGCTTTTCGGGTGACGTCTGAGTGCTCCTCTCTTTTCTAGGATTCATAGTAGGCTGAGGATCAGGAGTTGACGGTCCTCTTTCTTGAGCCGCAACCACGTCATTAAAACACGTGCGAATCGCATAGACGAACTTCTTGATCTCGCCATTTACATTGTGGCGATGTATGACAAACTCACGTAGTTCAATGACCTTCTTCTTGAGAGTAGAAAGATCTTCTTGTTTCTCTTTATCTCTCTTATTTGCTGCTACAGCTACCATGTTTTCTCCGTCTGTGATATGTCTTTGGACGTTACATGGCGAAGCGTGAAGTACAGCTTCTGAACTTGCTTCGTACCGCGTCACGGGTACCAGGCCTCTGTACCGTAGCATTGGTACCAGACCCCTGTGTCGTAGACTGAAATTTCTCAAGACTGCTCATGGGACCCGCGTGTAGGCCAAGAACACATGAACAGCACCTAAAGCGCAGACGTTTGGGAGTAGCAAAGGTCACTGAGGGCGGCAAGATGTATGTAAAAGGTCACTGGGGGGGGCGGCAAATGCCACAGGTTCCATACGACTAGGTGGCAACGAGGGTCACGGGGGGCAGAAAGTATATAAAAATAACACTGGAAGGGTAAAGGCCACTGGGGGCTTATGTCACTACAGGCAAGGGTCATGCGACGGCGATGTAACAGTCACACGCCGGTCAATGAAACAATGGTTTCAGATATGTCAGCCAGGTTTCTTCTACCCACAAAACATAATACAGCGTAAAATAATTAAAGACGTTGTCATTGCCAACAATATTATTTAATTAAATTATAAAATATAATTAAATAATATTGTTGGCAATGACGTCTTTAATTATTTTATGAATAATGCCAAAGATATCACACCACAACACCTATATAATACAGCATGCTACGCTACCACCGTCAACGCTCCGCTAATACGGCGGACATAGTTTCAGTGGGACAGATACCACGTAAGCGGTTCGAATGCTAACCGCGCGTGCCAAAGACTGACAGCAAGGCCTCAGCTACAGACTGGGCGCAATACTACTTTCGGAAGCGCTGTACTCACTGCTACTGCAATTACGGTAGTTATTACGAGTCAACGGGAAAGCAATTCGACAAGCGCTCCAAGTGACAGAAACTCGCACCTAATCCAAGCAAATATGAAATAGCCCGCGCCAGGATTGCGGCCTAGGCGGAAACACCGTCAGTTTCTTTCGCTAACCGCGCGGTGCGCTGTCAATAATCGGACTACTCCGCACTCTTTGCGAGTAACAGAAACTGTGCATATATTACGATGGATTGGCCTAGTTTTCATGTAACGTGCACTTTTTAGTTCTAACAACGGTTCAATATCGTCTTTTAAAACAGCACATTTAGCGACGTGCCGTTTATGAACTATCTTACGAATGCATCATTAATAATAAAACTATTGTCACTCTGAATAACACATACTAATGATATAAAACTAAATTGTACCACAGGAAAATCAATCATATATTCGATATCTCGAAACAGAACAAGTTCCTGCATCGTTTAAATCACTGAATGCAAACGTACGACACTGAATACAGCCATTAATCGATTTTCTGCTTGTCAATCTGCTCGACTTTGTTTGTCCGTCTAATTGACTCTCCCTAACTGCCCATCTTCCTTTATCCATTTGTCCCTCTTCATGATGATTTGATTTTCCATCTTCCTGACTGTCAGTTTGTCCGCCTGCGACTCTGTCTGTCTTCCTGTCTGTGCCTCTGACCGCCTGTAAGTCTATCCGTGTGTCTCCTTCGTCTCGTTCTTTCACGTACCCGTTTTGCGCCTATCAATATGTGCGTCTATCCATCGATATATTCCTTCGTGACTGTCTGTTCTTCCGATTATGTATCTCTGTTCATTCGTTTCTGTATGTCGGTGATCATTTATTTCTGTGTGTCTGTTCCTCCGTTTCTGTCTGACTGGCTGTTTTTTTTCGTTTGCTCGCCTTTGCTTGTGAACAACGTAAACAATCTATAGGAGTTTTTCCAAAATACATATTCGGAAATCAATCTGGCCCAACTCCAAGCCTAGTGGTTTTGAAAGCAATTCGTAAAACTTTGAGCATATTTTGCATGAAGTTCTGGAAAAAATGTTCACAATTTGTTTAAAAAAACATAATTTTTTCATTAAATTTCTAACAAAATAGATTAAATACACTCATAAGGAAGGCGCATTTCTTTTTACACACTTGACACAGAATTTTCAAAAATTGTAACCGTTTCAATATTTTTTGGAACCCTTACACAATAACTTGATTGATAAATAGAGATTTTTTCGTGGAATGAAGTTTGTTTTCCACAATTCGTTCTGTAATTAATGTAAAGTAATTTTTTGAAAATATTATTAGTTTAATATTAATATTATATAAATAATTAGATATATAATTATATAATTATATTATATAACTGTACAATTATATTAATTATAATATTTATATAAAAAATATATGAAATATTGATAATATAAATAGTTAATGATTTTATGTCAAGTGGGAAATTATAAAAATTACATTTTCTCAAAAATGATTCCCATTTTCTCTTTCACTTTTTGTACGGGCTGATTTAGATAATCATATAAGTGTAATGTGATGTCAATGACCATGAAATTAAAGATGTGAATAAAATAGCTCAACACCATTTTGATGCAACATTTTTATTTTACATATATTACGCAAATATACCTATTTAAATATCTCTCACATCATTAATATTTACAATACAGCATGTTGCAATTGCGTTTGTCGAGGGCACGTGCTATAAATGATTTCTGATTATGTTTCTCGAAAACTCAAGATTTTGTGGATGAACTTAAATCTGCGAAAATTTAGAAAATCTCAAATTATTTGTTTTGAAAATAGCTCCCAATTTTTTAGTGAAAATTTGCGCCAAAATACAGGTTTAACAATTTTATGATATTCTTAAAGACATATTTCCATTCTTCTATTAGAAGACAAAAAAATTGAAAACCAATTAAAAATTACGGGTTTTTCGCACTACAGGATTTATTCAATACAAACGTTTAGTGTGAATAAACCAAACAATTGTGGTAATTGCTGCGTGCTATAAATACTACTTTCGGCAACATATTATGTAGAGTTAGATAATTTTGAAAAAAAATGTTATTTAGTGCGTCATTGATTGCTTTAATGCTGAACTAACTTTGTTTGCTTATTTGCTATGGTAAGGTATGGTGTCAAAGTCATTCATGTATACAAGTTAAAGCCATAAATCATATTAATTCTCTCTTGTGCTTAACAAGTTTAATAAGTATATTATTACTTACATCAAATTATTACTATTATGGTACAAAAGAATAAATTCCGCCACGAAAATTCTCCTACGCCGTGAAGGGGACGGGTCTTTTTGCAGACTAGTTCGTGAACTAAATGAGCATTCACAATTATTTAATTCGCGATAAGCGAGGTAGTTTGGGAGCAAAAATAAATAAATAAGCAAATTTAAAAACAATCATGATTACAAGCGATGTAATGATTACTACAAGTAACGATTACAACTGTATAACAAGGAACACATTACAAGTAAAAAGTACATTCTCCTAAAATGAACGATTACATACTAAAATTACTAATAAAGTAATGGTCTCAAATAAATGAATTTCTTTTACTCAATTACTATCCTATATTTATGAACACTAAGGCTTTTTGTAACCTGCTTAAGACATGTATGTGCTTAATTTTTGTCCGAAACATGGAAGGTTTTCAGAGTACAGCATGTATTACATCTATTTCCTGAACCTTCCGTAATAGTTTGGCTTGACAGAGAATTGTGTGTGCAATCTGTGTGGCCATTGACGAAAAGGATCCCTGTGCCCAGAACAATTATACAAGCACCGAGATGAATGCTCTATTAATCAATATTCGAACTTCAATTTAGATGCGTATCGAATAGAGAGCAATAAGAACAGAGCCTTGAGCTTCAAAACGAAAGTGATAAATCCGGAGATTTTCAGTGAAGTCGTAGATTTAATGGGCGAAAATTAGTGCTGTATGTGTCGTGTTCCTGAGAACTTGCGCTGTATTGGTCTGCAGATCATCCTGCTTGAACCAGAGCTTATCTCTGCTACGCTGGGTAAAAAATTACTTGCGTTCAACGATACTGCAAAATTGACTTATTCATATAGCGATTGTGCACTAGTACCGAGATTTAGTGAAGATCGAAATTGAGAAACAGATAGATGAATTCATTCCTAAAAATTCCAAACGAGAGCCAGTTTTCTGTCAACTCACTTTCAGTGACATTTCAAGAGTTGACAGATATCAAATACAAAATTTCAATAAACTAGATATTTTATACCGTTATCATATTTTTCTTTAAGAAAACTTCATCACAATAAACAATTTCATGACCCCCACCAATGATTTGCCCGCCTGAAATTCACACGTGTCGCCGGTTCTGTATGGAGCTGAGGTCAACCACGAGCAAATATCTAAAGGTACAGACACGAGAAAGAACAGTACGACGTCCGGAGAGTGCGAAGACTCCTGCAGAAGTTTTGGGTGCCGAATCAAAAATCTAGCCCACACTCATGAAAATAGAGAACCACAAGGTCTGTGCTATTTTGTAGCACCAACAGTTATATTTGTTTACATGCTTCTACAACAACAGTATTAAATAAATATTTTATCTTAATGACATGTGTTGTTCAAAATTAGATTTTAAAATCATTTCACGTATTTTTTTTCAAAACGTATAACCAGTTCTCGCAAACTTTTGGGTAAACTTTGGGTAATTTTACGCAAGACAACATTTTCTCGAAAAGGGATTCCAAATTCGTGTTTCAAATATTGCGTAATATTCGTGAAAAATACTCTGAATTCCGTAGTAAAAGCTTTAGATGAACTGGTGCCAATTATTCACGAACACTTAGACAATATTTTCTCGAAAAGGGATGTAAATTCGCATTTTAAGTATTATCAAAGATTCGAAATGTCTCTGAATTCTGTACTAAAAGCTCTACTTCATTAGAAGTTTTGAAAGGTTAACAAATAAATCTGTAATATTTTCGAACTTCCCATGTCTTATTTTACGAGATTTTTCGGCATACGTATTAGTATTATACAATTTGTAATATTTTAACATTGTGTAAATGTTAGATGTTTTCCGATGTAGTAGATGGTTTCGTAGGAAGATTGGTTTGAAACTCATAATTCGATTAAAACTCTCAATTTACGAACAATTTATGTAAATGCGTTTTCGAAACAATACTATCTTAATAAATTAATTTGTAAAGATTTCTCCTGCTTAGTTGTAACCAGACAATTCTGTAGTTACCTGCCCTTCTCTGGGCAGGTGCAAAAACACAACTCCGAAGAGCATTTTGTAAATGTGTTTTATCAGTTTTTAGTTTGAGCTAGATCTGACGCAGTGGTAACTCATCCATAGTATTTTATCACAACAATAAGTTATAGAAGGTATTTAAAGCAGCATTGTGTTAGAGAGCTGAGGATTAAAACGCTAAGTCTTCAACACTTCTGATTTCAACCAGTTTCAACACACGTTTTTGATTGTAATTTACGTCAAAGCACCACAGTATAACTGATGATAAAACATACTAGTACATCTCCGTACTAACATATATAGCTTGAAACTTCTGCAAAAACACATCAACTTACTCCAAGATATCCCATAATATATCAAAGTTGACGCCACCACACACAGAACAACTCTTCATATGTTATCGCTTGCACACGCAGTGACCTTTACAAGCACAAGCACAAGCGCGCGCGTGCACACACACACACACACACACACACACACACACACACACACACACATACATGCATTCAATAGGCATCGTCCTTACATTTTGACACGTCTCTTCCTCCACTCCACAATTTCCAGACCGTGAATAGCTACGTCTATTGTAACGCGCTAATATTAATGGCCGTACTACAACACAAATCGAACAGACACTAGATTCCATGCACTAGGAAACAATGGATAAAATGACTCGTTTTAACAATTTCCCTAAGTCAACTAAAATGTAGCACAATTTAGCACATAAATAATGTGATCATTAATCTGTTAAAGAGTTAGTAGTAAATATGGCATGTTTCTGTGAATATAACTTTCCTATCTAGATACTTTTACATTCACAAATTTTATTTTGAAATTATTAAGATTCGAGTGATTATGAACCATTTACACTTATTGGTCGTATGCGATGTGCCGATGAAAAATATGTATTGCACTGATCAATTTGAAATAAATTCAGTTTTTTATCTAGGACAAATTCCGCCCTTTCCATGAGCTAACTACACTTAGGTTTGAACACAAACTAGAGATGTCTTACCACAAAGGTCATAGATGATGTACTTATATGTGTCGTAAAGAGTCATTTTGCTGGTCTTAGTTTGCCTCCTAGTGTCTTGAAAAATTCCAGTGTGTTCCTCTTGGAGCAGACAAATGCTGACTGAGCTCAGGGCACATCGGGAACTTTATCGCGCATACATGTACATTTCACAACTATATTCATTACTGCTTCATAATCGTTTTCCTTATTTACATATTTATGAAGACAAACACATACTAATATCACACAGAATGCAGACATTTTCATGTTACAAAACACATACAATGCAAATTCATCACATGTTGTCATATATCAATACTTCCGTCTTAACGAGTTTCAATGTTGCGTAGACTTTGATCGAGGAGTGGGAGGGCACCGCAGTGGCCAGGAATTCTCAGTTCCATTTAGCGGACGGTTTTTCCCCAGATTCTAAATCAGTTAACTGTCGTTCATTGCCGAAGACTACATCAGTCGGCGAAATATGATCGTCCTCCAGCAGACAATGTTTCGGAAGTGTCAGTTCAATGAGTGCAGTTTGATGTTAGGGATAGTTTACCCGAGTGATTTCGATGGTTTCGGTATAGTCACAAACACTAATTTCGTATGAATTGTCGCAAATTATTGCCGAAAAGTACGAAATATTTTAAAGTGACTCTCTTAATAAGAAATTTGAAGTGAAGTGATGCTCGCCGAAGCTAAAAAGAAAAGCCTACACTCATAGAATATCAGAGACCGCGCCCTTTACTTTCATTACGCTGTTAATTAAACACACAGTAGGTAAACTTCTAATCAAAGAATAATTTATGTAAATGAAAATAAAAAGGTATGAATTGCATTTCTATTGAATTTTAATAACATATATAAGTAGTTTTCCAACGAATATTCATCGATTGTCAGTGTCAAAGACCCAGACGGTAGTAAACGTTCGTGAAAAGAATGCAAATTATTTCGACATATTACTAATAGGCCACACCTCTAAAAGTAGGGGTCTTAAAACAGCCCATACATTCTTGTCCTTCGTATTGTTTACGTTCGGGGGTTCGTTACATGAAGCCCCTGGGGCACTTTCAGAATATTCTCAAAAACGTTTCCTTTTTTTACATTTCTTGTAAGAATAGAGTAACGTACACTTATAAAAGTAGCATAGGTCAAATGTTCGCGGTAAACTCTGGATTTTAATTACAAAATTACAACAAAATTGAAGATAGCTGTTTTTTCTTTGAATTAAATTTTTTGTTCATAAATAGTTCTTTCTTTAAGGTCATATAAATTTTTGTAAACTAATAATAGTTTTCGCGCAATATTGCGTAAAATATTTGCAATTTAAAAAAACAATAAGATTTTCTTAAAAACCGTTCTAATTTTTATCTTTTTTAAGGTGGTAGTGGCAAATGCACTCTATTTGATGACATAACCACCATATTACTCAATTCTTTCGTTTTTTCAAAAATACAAAAATGTAATTTTTACTTGTCTCACATTAATATTTATATTGGCGCTAAGTTGTTCACGTTATTACATTTATGAGTACATGTGCTTTAAATAATGTCGTAATAACGTTTTTGAAAACTCAACCGGTATCTCTGAAAATTAGCTCAAATTTCCACATTTTCATAAACGCTCAAACGCCATTTTCTCAAAACTGGCTCCAAATTTTTATGTTAATGTGCTTCAAATAACTTTGGATGAAGTTTTTCGATAACTCAAAAATTTTCTGTAAAAAAAATAACTTCAAGTTTCGAATGTACTGTAGTCATTTTCTTAAAAACAGCTCCAAATTTTTAAATGATGATTGCAATTGAGGACGAGGTATTTCCGTTTTTTTTAATATTCATAAAATGATATTTCCGTTCTACTATTAGGAAAATGAAAAATTAAGGAAAATTAAAAAGAAAGTACTTTGGGTGGCGATAGATGGCAGCTGACAAGAATATGTGGCAAGTTCGTGTTACTCGCCGAGACCAAAGGAAATAGAAAACTAATACGGGAAAGTCGGTGCCATTCTGAAGCACCACTAGTTCAGTATCAAGGGCCCACAAAACATGCATCCTGGCTACAGGATTTTTTTCTAAATTTAGCAACTGTATATTTTCACATTTTCATTAGCAAGGCCCTATAATAAGAGTTTTTCTGCTGAAAATCCGTGTTTTTTCGCATAGCATTACATAGCGAGAGGAGGATAGCGAGCGCATAGTGGTAGCGAGAAAGTAAAAAAAGCTTGATGCTGAATGCCTTCCAAGTGGTAGTAGTAGAGTTGTTGGAGGCTGACTGAGGAGGCACGTGGACTTGCTGGCGCGGAAGAGCTAGCAGCCAGTCTCTTCCACGTTTGCCTTGATAGCTTTGATAACATCTCGGAGGACCACCGCGTTTAATGGGCCGCTGACGAGTTTCTTGTAAATGTGTATATCTACTGAAGGAATCACTATTACCGTGGAAGAATTCAGAAAGCAAGAAATAATTAAAAGGAAAAAAGCATGTAATGAAGACTAAGAAAATTATACAATTAATTATAATAATGATTACTCTAATGTTAAAAATGTTGAATGAATGTAGTCGGCGTGGGCATCTACTGAAGACTGTGTTGACAGTGGGTATTGAGGCATTGTAATAGCCGTACATTCAAAGTTAAAGACTGTATTAGTTGTGGTTAACATTGAAACATCACAACGAATTGTATACGTAAGCTTCCGCGGCTCGAATCCATGAATTCTCAGCGATCCGGGAGACGCCGCGTCGTTGTCTGGGACACCGATGTTTCGCCTGACATGTCTTACACTTCGTCACAGCCCTGAAGAAGCCTGCGACATGTCAGGCAAAACGTCGGCACCCCAGCCAACGACGCGGCGTCTCCCGGATAGCCGAGAATTTATCAGAACGAATTGGCAATTACAGTTGAAAACTGTGTTGATTGCACATAGCAAATGAGTACAAGTGTACCATACGCTTAAAACAATAGTGCTGATATAAAAACATAAAACATGAACGGAATCACGTGCTGATGCAGCGTAGTCTCGTGAAGTGCGCGCGCGCAGGACTCGTGTCGTGAAGACTTGCAGAGAGTTCTCGCACAAGCCACGAGTGATGTGTCTGGAGGAAGAGAGTGGCTGCAGTTCAATAGCATACGCTGTAGCAACCAGCAGCTTGGATTTTCCGTGACTGATTACTGGTAATTGCAGCAGTTGCATTGAATGCCGCGGAAGCAGATTGTGGCACAATAGCTGTGTTGGTAGCACGTACGTTAGATTAGGTTACACGTGAGTTAATAATTGTTAACGGCGGGGACACATTCACAGTTAATGTTGGCATGACCTCAATACACGATAAATTACAGTACATTGTGCAATGTATATGCAACACGCGGTCCACTAAGCATATTAACGCAACTGATGGATTGTAACGTTCAGTTTATGTTCAAATTATAACGTACATAAAACCATCTATTAATTGGGAATGTTCGATTAAGAAGGAACGTATTTGAGACTTGTAACTCACTGGTTCATGAAGTAGCGATTGCTTACGTAATGTACTAGAACTTTCATGCACGTGGAGACATCATCTCAGCTGGAAATACACAATATAAAAAACACAGTATGAAGAACTCATCATTTCCACATGATAGCTCGAAGAGGATGTGTCCATGAGTTAAGCTCAATGCATGTATTACTCACTACGCCATGAGGATAATTAAGAAAATGTATGAACTAAGGAGCGTGGGGATGCCTGCACAACTCGGCAAAATGGACGCCACCAAATTAACGTATTTGTAAAGTTCACAGTGGTTTGAGGAGTGGCGCGGGACCGGATCGGGAGCGATCGGATGCGGCCGCCTCATTCTCAAGCAAACATTGCCTAAGGCAGCAGAGCTTGTAGTGAGTGACGAGTAAATTAATTGAAAGAGGCACGGCCAAGAAGTGGCGACTACAGTGGTTGGCGAGAATTCTAGTTGAACATGTATGAGAGGTACTCGATTCGTCAGATTCTCTAGTGTGTGCAATTGAGTTACGAAATAAAATAGCTCAGTACTGCGGAGAGTTCTAACAATTGTGTTATTTAGAGGATAGTAACTTTCAAACATGTTTCGTGACTCCACATATATGTTTAATGCGGCCTAACAGTGAATAAATAAATCGGAAAGCAGTGCGGCTCAAATGTGGGTCGTTAAGAGAGACAGCGCGCGGAGCAATTTTAGCCGTTTGCAGTGAACTAGTTAAGCTGTTCGAAGCAAGGTTCTTATGGTACATATTTTACAATTTAATATTACCTAAATTAAACAGTATTTTGTACGTAGCTATGGTCATTTGAAAAGCATATATTTCTATGGTTTTAACATAAAATTGGCCATATTCCGAGTTTAAACTGTTTGAATCAAAAGTAATGTTTATCATCTGTACTTCTATATCTATAGTATTGTATAAAGACACAAAATTGTTGTGTTATAGCCCTATAATCTCTTAATGTGCTAGGCCAAATCGATAGAACGTTTGTGCTAGCTTCCTTTGAAAGTCAGGAACTATAGGTTATGATTTAGAACCACAAACATATATTTACAAGATAATTACTTTTCTAGATTTTTTTGCCTAGCATTACAGCAGATATTTAAGAGTGAATCAATGTGAAATAATGAAGAAATCAAATAATTTAGCTTCGCGCCACCCGAGGATGAATGAGATCTGCGATTAAGCTCATCAACCCACAGAACTGCGTCTAGGAAAAGACAGTTTTTTTATATTCACTGTCCTTTGTTTAATCCGACAATATTCTAAGTTTTTCTAAAATGTATTTATAAAAGTAACTTGGATATTTTATAGGGGGTCTAGGCGTGAATTTATTACGTGTACCAGAGATATGAAATGATGGGAAGAAATAATTTTAAAGTTAGGCAAGAAGAAAAATTGAAGTAATACAGTAATGGTAAATTGGTATTTGGAGGAAATGAATGTGAGTGAACGCTGGTTTTCAAGGTTGTTGGAGACAGAACAGAAGAAATAATTTTAGATAGTATTTAGATAGTGTAAAAACTTTTGTCAAGCCGGGATCTCGAATTTTTGGAGTATAATTGTCTAAGTGTTTAATTGCTCCTTTCCATCAGCCCCTATTTATCAAGGTCTTTGAAACGCGCACCCTAGTTCAATTAAAATTACTTTAATTCTATTTAATCGACAATTGCCGCAGCAAGATCAATTTTTATGTTTTCTTTATAAATACGTGTAAAGAAAATATATTAAAAAAGATTTTTATAATGTGAAAATTGATTAAAAGTATTAAAATAATTTATAAAAATTAAAAATAATAACCAATATAATGTATAAAATTAATATATGAAATAAATAATGTAAATACGTTTTAGTGAGAACGTGATGTAAGACCGGGATGGGCGAAAGGTAGATAGGGGCGAGGTAAGGTTCAGGGGAAATACAACAGAATAGGTAGATGTCTCTGTAGTGACATGTAAGCTCCCACAATGGATGGCATTATAACAGCTGAAGATCTGTCAAATAAAACTCCAAATAAATCACAGTATAATTGAAGATTTAAAAAAAACTTTGTCCGAAAAGCGAGAAATTGATATATGTACTAGAACTGTTGCTAGAGCTTCATAGCTGTTATTTATTGACTGTGTGGTTGTGAACAAAATCAGCCCATGTCTATTGTTATTAGCTCCAAAATTTGAGTGATTCTGATAAAAGAACCATAGTTCAACGATGTTGATTTGTGTTGTTTTTTGTTGGTAAAATAATCTAGTAATTTTAATGTAAGTTTTCTCCGTGATTATTTCGCAAGCATAGTATCTCAATACCTGCAATGAAAAAAGGTTTTTGTGAATGTGGTTACTCTACATAACCAGTATATTATATTCTACATAACCAGTTCTGGAAGTTTGGGAACATAACCTGTTCGTGTGAGATCACGGTGCTAGGAATACAGGGAGATGGCATGACGTCACTGGCTTGAAGCCACCGATCTGGCGCATATTGCTGGACGCCCAAAACGTTTGTAGGCGTCCTCGTGTTGAGGTGTGTTATTTACCATAGTTTTTAATATTTAAAAGCCATGATCAGATTAGCAAGCTTTCATAACAGTTCTTCTTACTTCTGTGCAAATTGTTCGGGGAAGGTGGAATTATTATTCGCAAGTTAGTAGTTACTTTATTGTTTTGGCAAACATTGCAAAATTTTAAGATATTAGTTAGTTTTCGTGATTTTTCCTTACATACCAAGGAGGAGAGTACTGTCGATTAGTAGTCCGAATAGACAACTGACAGTCTAGTATGAGCGTATAGTGAGTTATGCTCGTTTCACTTATAAGAAGAAGATTTCGACGAAACTTCTTCATGATACGTAGGTTTGTGGTAATTCGTTGTTCCAACAATTTTAGCGGCTATTCTACCTCACCTTAGATATGTAAATAGTGAAGGAATAATTATTTTCTGAACATGTCTTCAAAATAATGAATCATATTATTAATTTTGAATTCTTCTACAATAAAACCCGAAACTTTTGCACAATGTGGACATCAATTATATAACTGGTTAATTTACTAACTCTAAACTATAACACACTGCTCTTTCGTCTTCAGATGAGAATACTTACTGTTTATTTAAGAAAATGCTGAAATAAAAAAGGCAGACAAGTAAGATCATTTATTTTTTTAATCATGAATTTAATATGGTTGTCACACCTAGAATATTGTGACAACACTAAGAATGTTTCGTAATAATGTTTACATCACATGCTCTTTCCCAATTATAATGTTTAGGTTTTATTGTTAGTTCATTGTATTGTTCAATGTACAACTGTAGATCATTTTCAATGTTCATTGTACAACTGTAGATCATTTTCGAAGTTCAAGTGAGTTTGTCATCTGAGCCTTCACGCAAATGTCCGAACTCGAAGCACCTTGCTCATTGATTTGTGCACTCGAGGCGCTCTCCTAGTGAGTCTCAAACTCGATCTATCACATCTCTCTCTCTCTCTCTCTCTCTCTCTCTCTCTCTCTGTCTACCTTTGCGTCCCTGTCCTTCGAAAAACGAAAGAGGAGGTTTCTGCACACCAGCCCTCTGAAACGTCACCCAAGAACAGCCGCCTTAGGTTCTTTATGACAACCACCCGCACAATGCGTCCGGTGTTGCACCGGTCAATACGTTAAAAAAGATTGCAAATAGGATACCGCTTGCAGCTACTGGCCACGAATGGGGGCGCCCAGCACTGCGCAGCTGTGCTCGTCGGAAAGCTCAGAACTTCCTCCTTCCACGCGCATTGCAGTCTCTGATTGCCCAGCATCGACTTCGGGAAGCATTGGTGGGGGTGCTTTCGAACCAATGGCGTGCTAAAAAGTTTACATAAAAAAATTGCCGTTGGAGTTGCGGCGGCAACACTCAGAACCCGCGCTCCTCAAGGGTGCATGCATTCTTTCCTGCGATCAAATAAATGCGACTTTCTTCCCGTTTTTTTTTGTTTTTTTTTTTTTTGTTTTTTTGTAAAGTTTGCGGCGGTCTTTACATCTCAATTTGTTTGAGGACGCGGTTTACTGCAGACAGCTGCGCAATGCCGGGTGTCCCTCTCCCCATTCGTCAGTGGCCGGTGGCTGCACGCAGTACTTACGTGAAATATTTCTTTTTGGAACGTTTTGACCGGTGCAACTCTGTACGCATTGGGCGGGTGGTTGTCACAAAGGACCTAAGGCGGCTGTTATTGGGTGACATTTCCGAGGGCAGGTGCGCAGAAACCTCCTCCTTTGTTTTCCTCCCTGACTTTCGTGATCACAAATCCAACACTTGCTCAAAATCACAAAATGCCCCCTTGTTCTGTGCCGCGCATCCCCGATGCTCCTAACGGTTCAACTTGCCAGCCTTGGAGCTTCGCGAAACCAACACGTCTTCACGTCATCGTTCTGAGAGCTGACTTAGCCATATAATATATATATATATATATATATATATATATATATATATATATATATATATATATCAGAGCACCAGTTTAAAATGAGAAGTGAAAATTGAACGTAATAAAATGTTTAAAATAATAAAAATCATTAACGTATTTTCCAAAGACTTCTTCGTCTTGCTCTCAATCCTTCATTAAGTAGCTTCAGGGTTGGGCAAAATACTTAGTATTTGAATCCTTTCTTCAAAATACGTTGACAATACATGTATTTAAATCTTTCAGATATTCCTCAGTTAATTAACTCACAAAGATCGCTTTTCCAATGATACACCTTTATTTACTGTGAAATGTCACACGAGTGTAATGCAACGTAATGGATGCATCTAGAATGTTAAAATCAAAGGAACACTCGTAGCATAGCAATAAACTATAAATATTTAGGCGTGCCGTGCTGGATGTTAGACGAGAATTGTATTGTCGAAGTACGACACGGCCTGGTGTCATTAACATGGAATTGCGTAGGGGCGGGCGTTGAATATGTATTTTCAGTAAAAAGAAGCGAATCTTTACTCTCACGGAAGCGGCCAAGCATTTCACATGGTTTGAACATTATGAAATTGTAATGTTGCGATAATAGATTTATTTTGGGGGTAAATATTTGTTTGGTTAATCGATGATAGTGTGGGCTAAGCAGTATTTATTATTTGAGTTTTATGTGAGTAAATGTTTGCATTGTTTTAATAATAGTTACATTTGTTCTCGTGTATTAGTTTTGCAATTAAAAATATTATACTTCGCGTTCGTGGGTTTATATGAAGTTAGTTTCGTGGTGGGAATTATAAATGATTAATTTTAAGGTAATACAGGTTTCATCCGAAGCCTAGTGAGGTAAAGTCGCCACGCGATAATATTAGAGCAGATGCAGGGACTTTCCGAATAGCGGACTGTATAATTAACAACAGTAGGGTGACATTCAAAGTTTACACTTACATTAAGCTCACAAATTACACCACAACATCCCCTTTTGAGAAGACAACGGCATCATATGATCTGAGAAGACATTCCGTAAGCTTACGGACTTAATCAAAAGCCGTACGGTTGAATAATGTTTTAAGTCCATAGAATCATGAATTAATAACAAGCTCGAGACATGTTGTTAGAATGTTACAATAAATGTTATGTGCTGTTGGAAAAGAAAAGGCTGATATTTCATTGAATTGCCATCAATTCAGTAGGTAGTAAATTTCACATAAGTTCCAGAAATCGTGATATTTGTACAGAGTCATACTTCCACGTGTAGCGTGGAGGTGACGTACGAGTATAAATGGGTACGTTAAGGTGACGTACGAGTATAAATGAAGTCGTAGGCTTCCGCCACCAGAGTCATGTGGATGA
Source organism: Gryllus bimaculatus (assembly GCA_017312745.1). Taxonomy (NCBI): domain Eukaryota; kingdom Metazoa; phylum Arthropoda; class Insecta; order Orthoptera; family Gryllidae; genus Gryllus; species Gryllus bimaculatus. The sequence goes on from BOPP01000091.1 coordinate 2,861,940, forward strand.
TCTGGGCTGTCCGAGTGACGCCGCGTCGAAGGCTGAGTTGCCGACGTTTCGACCATCCTGTCGTGGTCTTCCTCAGGGCTGGTATGCGACGCGGCGTCACGCGGACAGCCCAGATCACCGACGTACGAGTATGTTGTACGTCGAACTCATGCAAGATGTAATAGAAAAACAGAGCTAGCCAAATTATGAAATATTAAAGCAATTAAATTACGAGCATATCAGGGCAAATTAAATTAGAAAAATCAGAAAGATGTTACAAGTAGTTACCCAGCTTGGGGAATGATAAAATAAGTTGAGTTAAAGATGGTTGATAAATTAGAAAGGTTTAATTACGTTACAAATTGACATGCCACTTGTGGGGCAGGTTCATTTTGGTTACATTACTTCTCATTATGACATTATATCATGCAGAGATGATTTTCAAGCTGATTTAAATATTCTTGTTGCTTGGTATAAAAATTGTCAAATAAGAAACAGCAATCAAAAGTCACAAGTAAAAATATTTTCTTTAAAACGATTCTCTCCTACTTATCCTCTTTTTTTTAACTATTTCCTTGGATACCTACTAATATTTTAATTACCTATCTTGGATTACAACTAGATAATAAATCAACTTGGAAATCACACATTTTATCTATAATTACTAGAACTTACGTCCAGTATTTAAAGTTATATCCATTTTTAATAATAATTCTCACTTCCCTGTAGATTCTGTATCGACTATATTTAAATACATAATTCGCTCTTCGTTATAACTTCTGCACGCACCATATAGGATGTTGCAGTAAAATCTCATATTGCATGTCAACAGTTGAAGCGAAAGGGAATTTGTAAGTTGGATTTTCAGACGAAAAGCCGAAGCTGGAGAAGTTGCGAAAGAAAAAGTTGAAAGAATAAGTGCTTACATATACTGGTTCACGCGTTGCGAAGTGCCGCTAAACCGTCCTTTGAACTTCGCGCAACGTTCACGATCGACAAACGAGGACGTCTGTTATGTGTGACTCACATGTGTGAAAAATCTCGAAAGATAATATGCGCGATATCCACCGGAAACGAGTGTCGACAACTAAGCTATCCCGTCATAAGCGAAAGTGCTGCACTGACTGAAGTGGAACACCGCTTAAAGGTTAATCTGCAAATTTATTGTGTGGGGGTATACCAATTCTCTTGTACTGCAATTATCACCAATCTTTCCATAATCTCTTAGCCTGACAATTGTGTGCGCGATCTCTGTGAAAATTGTTTGTCTTGTTAGATCCAGAACGATGGTGTAAGCGCCGAGATAAGGTCACAGGCTACCTGAGCTTGTATGTGTAGCAAATGTCATTTTTTAAACATCTTTATTTTCTATCTCTTCTATCCACAATTTTTCATAGATTTAAATGTGTTAATACCAAAACTCGCTAGAATTTGGGCAGGCGGCGAGTTCATTTATTCCAAGCCCCCTCTCACTATGCTAGATTACCTTAATTTGGTGTTTTGATTTTTTTCTTTTTGATTTTGAATTTCTAACATTCTATTGCTAAATGCTATTTTTATGTTTAATAATCCTTTATATTCAATATACATTGAATATAATAAATATATATATATAATATATTGAATATAATATATATTATTTAGGAGCTCATCTATGGTGGGCTTAGTTTATCCTTGGGGTATCTTGATATAATTTTAATGTCTTCTGCTGAACATTCTCCCGGCAAGGGCGAGGGTGGGAGATGACCGGGAAGCGCGAGGATACTCTTAACTGGGGACATCCCCACGCCAGTGGTATGTACAGCAAGATGCCCTGGTATGTTTTTGGACGCCGTTAGATGGAAGCTGAGAAGAGGGCGGGGAAAACCAAATAACTCGCCCCGACTCAACAGAATAGATACGTATACGAGATATTCAAACTTTCTGAGAGTTATTCCATTTTGAAACAACATTGATTTACTTTCCCGTATATAGAGAGGGTATATACGTACGTTGTGTAGGGAAAGTTATGTAATACTGCAGAAAATCGATTTAGAGATTTCAACGGTAATACACATTTCAGGATTTCCTTATGCAAAGAAGGCGTTTTTTTTCAAAAGGTCTCGCCGGCCGTCCCGTCTGTCTGTCTGTCTGTCCGTCTGTCCGTCTGTCCGTCTGTCCGTCTGTCCGTCTGTCC